>WAAF01018265.1:22124-119093 GCA_013400475.1 Tricholaema leucomelas
GGCGGGGGATACCCAAACCATCACACTCTGTTGAGTCAAAAAGCAAGAGTTAAATCATTACATAACACTAGAAATCTTTTACCTGTTGATGTCATGCAATACAGCACATCTGAGAGCTGTACAGCAGCACAGGGTGTAGCCTGTGCGCTGACAGCAGAATAACTGCCTTAACTGCCTCAGAGCTATACTGTGCCTTGATAAATACACTTTCTTCCTACTCTAACTGAGAGTAAATTAAGATTTCTGTGCTATTCTTCAGATGTAGCCTGAATTCCCATCCACCTATATCCACTAAAGACAGTGACAAGAATAATCACACATGACCTTTCTGGAGAGTAATAAAAATACGAAGAACCATATGTCAAAGGGAAACTATTGTCCTAACAATATAGAATGGAAAGGTGTCTATTAGGGAATCACTCAACAACAAACAGGGTCTGTATCCTAATAGTAAGAAAATACATTCAAAAGACTTTGAAACACTCTGCTGACTTTGCTTCAAATAAGAAATTTGAATTGAAAAGTTAAGAATATAAACCAGGATCTGCTTAATTCTAAACTTTGCTTCTTCTCATTTATCTCCAATGGGAAGCTTTAGGTTTTGTTTTGTATTATTCTTTGCTTCAGACACTACACTTTCAGAACACCTTGAGTCCTGCAAAGTTAAGAAAGTTCAACAGATGTTACATTAAACTGCTGGGTACAGCAGTTTCTAGGGACTGACCATGTGGCAACCAAAAGTAACAGAAGCTCTGATACTAGATTTTGGTATCAGGGTGATTTGGATGACTGCATGTAACCCAGGAGATATTTCTTACATTATTTTTAAAGTTTTGTTTGGTCTTCAGACGTATCTTTAAAAAAAGGAATATCTACTTGTGAGAGTCTAAATCCTCTCTCTTGTTCATCAACAAAGATAAAGATTGCATGGTCTCTCCCTAACCAACAAAGATAAAGATTGCCTTTGTTAACCTCCTGGACTCAGACTAGGTGCTTGGCCAAAAGCTCAGGGATGCAAATCAACAGATGATGCCTTGAAAATTCCTGGACCTCAGCTTGAATGTCCAGGATGTGTACATCTTATGTCAGCTACCCCAAAGAGAAAAGGCTTATGTGTATTTGGGGTATGGAGAGGTATAGCCAGGGAGGGAGTGGAGGCCCTTCCCCCCCAGTGGCACTGGACCCCTGCAAATGCATGAGAATACACAGGAAGATTTCCTGGGGAGCTGCACCTGGACATCAAGATAAAAAACCTGTATAAAAAACAGGAGCAATGCCTGCCAAAGTGTGGACCTCCACCAGACTACCAGAGCTGCACCATCACCAGAAGAACCCCTGACAAACTCCACAGAAGGTCATCTCTGGTCCACACACCTGTCTCTCTCTCTCCCCCCCATCTGAATCTGAGGATAATATGATCCCAGCTCTTTTCCTTCCCTGCTTCTTCTCTTCTTCTGCATTGTTCTCTTTATCTCTTTCTCTCGCCCCTTCCCCCCCCACAATTTTCTCTCTGTTTTGTTCAACTTTATCCTTTAATAAATAGTTTTGTGGTGATATATGGTCTCGTTTGCACCTTAATTTCACAATATGGAAATCTATAAGAACATATCTTGCTCCTCTGGACAGAGATATTGTTAATCTGTTCTCTGGACCTTGACACAACTTAAGTTCCATGTTTGTTATTGCTTAGTAATGTTGTGGAGGGCCTGTAGGCCTGAAAATAGGCTTGTTTATGCCTTGCCTTGCCCAAACATGTTTTCCTCCCCAAACCAGAGGTAAACACATTAAATGGATAAAAGGGACACAGTAGGCGTGGTACCATAAAGTCTGGCCTGCCCAGGAGCGCCAGGGTATATCATGTGGTTGTAAACAGGTTGCATAAGCCCACGCGCCTAGTGTGTGGCCCAGGCCATGCTCTCCCCATATTTGGGGGTACCAGACTTGTGATTTAGCCTATTATGGTATCATTGACTGACTGCCAAACTCTGATTGGTCATTCTAGTGGCCAAAGGGCCATTAATCTTGGCCCAAAGTTGATAAATAGAGCTACACAGGTAAACAAGGTGCTTTACCTGCCTGCCCACTCTCTCATGCTCTCTTGCTTCTGCTCTGACTCCATTGCTGCAGCTCTAACTCCATTGCTTCTGCTCTCTCACTCTCACTTGCTCGCACTCACGCTCAGGCCCCGTGCTTGGGCCCCCCCTTGCTCACAATCGCTCACATTCAGGCACATTCACTCATTATGAGGCTTTAGATTCATCCATCTCTTGCTTATGCCTATTTGCTGTTATTATGGAGACAGAATCTCCCATAGTCTCCTGAGCAGCCATGTATGCCCACTGCCTTATCATTGCCTGGTAAGCACCATCGCTGCCGAGTTACCAGGAAGCAGACCCCTCTTGTCTGCATGCGATCGGCCTATCAGCCAGCATAAAACCGTGCTCAGACTGCACAGCATCCTTCTCCTGCACCTGGAGGTCCTGCCTACTAATTCCCTGGACAAAGCATCCAGAAGAAGCCCCTCCGCAGCAAGTAATTCCTACATCAACTTGGCCAGTTGGAGGAGGGGAATAAAAAAGAAAAAGCTCTACAAACAACTTGAGATTTAAAATCCTGGCTGCTTTTTCTCTATCTTATTCTGTGTGTCATAAAACTTGTGTATTCCTGAGCTGTCTGTGATCAAAGGCAGACTCTACACTTATCGCTTGCAATTAGTTAACAATTCTCTTGAAGACAGGTTTGTCAGGACTAAAAATTAGCATTCCTATCCTCATACCTGAGAAATGCTAGTTAAAAGGAATGGTAAATTTTGTCACTAAAATAAAGACAGCTTTGAACACACAGAAGGAAAAGCTCAAGAAATCAGACCTTTGCCATTTTTCAGACTTAAACTATGGCCTTACAATAGATATTCTGATGAGTCTCCTATAGACCACCCATCAAGAATGAAGAGACAGATAAAATATTCCTTACCTATGTGGAAGAAGTCTTGTGGTCATTGGCCCTTGTTTGCTTGGGTGACTTCAGTTTTCTTGATGTTTGGTGAAAAAACAGCACAGCAGAGAGGAAGCAGTCTTGGAGGTTCCTAGGGTAACTTCCTGACACAGCTGGTGAGGGAGTCAATCAGGGAAGGCACCCTGCTCGACCTGCTGTTTGTGAATAAAGAAGGACTTGTGAGTTGGGGGTTGTCTTTGGCACAGGATCACAGAATGATACAGTTCTCAGTTGTTGGAGAAAAATGAAATCAGCAGAACTGCCATCTGGGACTTTCAGTGGACAGACTTGGGCCCGTTTCAGAGACTGGTGAATGGACTACCTTAGGAGGAAGTTCTGAGGGGCCAAGGAGTCCAAGAAGGCCATTCCCATGTGCCAAAAAATGAGGCCTCAGGAAATAAGACTGACCTGGATGAATAGAGAGATTTGGTTGCTGCTTGAGGAGAAAAAGAGAGTCTGTGGTCATTGAAAGAAGGGGCAGGACACTCAGGAGGGCTACAAAATTACATGAGACTATGCAGGGAGAAAATCAGAAGGGCCAAAGCCCAGATAGAAATTGATTCGGCTTCAGCTGTTAAGGAAAACAGGAAAGGCTTTGACAGCGTTTCCCACAGCATCTTCCAGAGAAACTGAATGTTCATTGCTTGGATAGGTTTAAAAGTGTCTGCAGAACTGGGCCCAAAGAATTCAATCCAGTTGAGAGCTGGTCACCAGTGCTGCTCCCCAGGCCTCAGTTTTGGGCCTAGTTCTGTTTAATATCTTAACAAATGATCTGGACTAGGGCATTGATTGCACCCTCAGTAGGTTGGCAGATGACACCAAATTGGGTGGGAATATGGATCTGTCTGTGTGCTAGTTTGAAAGTATCTAGAATGTTTTGTTGAGAAAAATTAGATCATAGGCTGTGAAATGAAAACAAGAGTGATGTCTACCTCACTCACAGGCTCGCTGAGATGTATAAAAATATAAGTCAAAAGATAGATAAGACTCTCGGCACTTCTCTCACATGGGCTGCGGCTGGGGAACTGGCCGAGCTGCATCTTACTCTCTAACCTCACCCTCTATTTTGGACTAATCCACTTTACTTCCTAACCCCTTGGCCAAACCTCTATTCTTCCTTGGAACTGGGGTAAGGTAGAGAGGGGTAGGGGGAAGGTGAAGGGGTGGTTGAGAGTCCCTCCTGGGGACTCAGGTTTCTGGGAGGGGAGTTGTGTTTCTGTATTACCTTTTACCTTGTATACTTCTGTATATATCTGTATATACGGTAAATATCTGATGTAAATTGTTCCAGCTGTAAATATAAGCTTCATTCATATTTCCAGAGCCGGCTGAGTCTAGTCTGGGTGATTTTTAAGGTGTGGAGGGGCAGGGAACACCCAAACCACCACAGCCTGAGGGTGGGAAGGCTCTGCAATACGATTTGGATAGACTGAATCAGTGGACAGAGGACAATTGGATGAAGTTTAATTAAGCCAAGTATGTGTCCTGGAGTCCTGTGTACCCCAAAATTCCTCTCCCTCTGTGGTTTGAATGGGAGAGGAATAGGCGTGAAAAGACCTGTTTCCGCCCCCCGCCCTGCAGGCGTGAAGGGGGAGAGCAAGGGATCCTTCTGGGAGGAGGGCTGCCCGTGCAGGTGCCTGTGCTGGAACTGGCTGGGGATTGGCTGTAGTCTTCGAGCCTAGGAAGTGGTAACTCAGCTCTTTGTCTAGTAATGGTATAAATATTGGGGGGACTTCCCACCTTGGAGTTGGCTCCCGCCTTAGAGTTTGTTCCTGCCTTGGAGTTCTCCCTGGCCTGGATAGCTTCTGCACAAGGAGCCCCTCACGCTCCGAAACACAAGCTCCTGAGGGACAGGGCTGTAGGGCTGTCTCTGCTTTGGATGGCTCCATCTTAAGCACCCCCTTTATGCAGCTTTATAGCTCTTAACAACCCTCAGAGGCTTCTGAAAGACCCGAAGGGACAACCATCATTCAGCCAGCCTGACTCATCTGTGAGTAACTTTGGCTCAGCTTTATCTTGATATTGGGGACGCTATATATATTTAATAGCTTAAGTCTTTTCCAACTTCTGACTTCCAAAATAGTCATCTACCTATGGTATCCGTGTAGATCTTCTCAACCAACTGAACCTGCTAATTAAAACTAAATTAATTCCTGTATATAGTTTTGGGGATGGTTTTTGAGAAAATAAAATAACTCTGTTTTTCTATGAATTCCTGACTCGGCCACATTAATTTCCTGCCTCCATAACAGTATGGACTCCTCCACTGAGTCACAACTCCATGCAATTTTACTGGCTTGGGGCAGAGTGGCTGGAAAATTGCCCAGTAGAAAAGGACCTGAGGGCATTGCTTGACAGCTGGCTAAACATGAGAGAGCAGTGCTCTTGAGTGGCCAAGGTCTACAGCATCCTGGCCAGTATCAGGAACAGTGTGACTGGCAGGAATAGTGAAGTGATTGTGCCCCTGTACTTGGCAATGGTGAGGCCGCACCTGGAATCTTGCGTTCAGTTGTGGTCCTCTCACTACAAGAAAAATACTGAATTTCTGGAGCACATCCAGAGAAACACAACAAAGTTGGTGAAGGGTCTAGAGCACAAATCTTGTGAGGAGTGACTGAGGGAACTGGGATTGTTTAGCCTGGAGAAAAGGAGGTTGAGGGGAGAAGACAATGCACTCTACAATTACCTGAAAGGAAGTTGTAGTGTGGTGGGGGTCAGCCTATTCTTCCTATTATCAGGTGATAGAATGAGATGAAATTACCTCTAATTGTGCATGGGGAGGTTTAGGGCTATTAGGAAAAAAATCTTTACTGAAAGAGTAGTGAGGCATTGGAATAGGTTATCCAGGGAGGTGGTGGAGTCATAGTCCCTGGAGGTGTTTGAAACATGTAGCCATGGCAGCACTCTGGGACATGGCTTAATGACCGTAGTGGTCTCAGTTTGATGGTTAGACTTGACGACATTAGAGGTCTTTTCCAACTGAAACAATTCTGTGATTCTGTGATTCTAAGTGTAAAGTTATATCATAGTGAGATGATTTTCTCTTCTGTAATACCATTTTGCTGCTTTTGTGGGGTTTTTAGTAGTTCTTAACATCTAGTAACAACTTTTATAATGCCTTTATAAACAGCAGCTTGGAAGACAAAGTAACATATCCTTTCAAGATGTTTTCCAGCATAAGTCCATTATTATTCCATTTATAACTAATGACAGATGCCTAAAATAGTAGCCTGATTCATTAATTATGTGTATTTTCTTTCTGGCCATGCACTTGCACATTAGTAACTCTCAGAGTACTTAGGAACTCCTATTGTGCATTTGATGATAATTATATGTCTCAGTAAAGATTCCAGTTTTCAGGGTGCCTGCTTATAAGACATCTCCTACATCAAAAGGACAGCAGATGGTGGAATGAGAACTGCTGTTCTGCTGCACATAACATGAAACCCACAACAAGGTAGGCACTGATAACGAAGGAACTTCAGCTGTATGCGGCCCCATGTGATATAGCTTGGTCCAGAGAAGTGGACTAGGAGTATGCAGGAGCAGTGCTCAGGTTGTATACAGATGTTAAGTAGGGGAAAATTGTTACTGGAAAAAAAAAACAAAACTGTATAATACTCAGACTGAAACTCAGTGGCTCTCTGTCAATATTTTCTTTTCAGTACATTATGTCTACCTTATCACCAAACTAATCACATTTTAGAGAAGAATCTGGGAATAAGTTTCTACACCACATGAGGATTTTAGGTTTCCTATAGCAGTTACCATGAAAGTCTTAAATGCTTGAAGTAAAACATCAGCAAGTCCTCACTAGATGAGCCAACCATGCTGGGAAGGAAAAGATCTGTTTGAGACTTTATTGCGAAGACAAGAGATCTGGTTCTGGAAAATCTGCAAATGTATTTTTTGGTACCTATTATTTAATAATAACAGAAAAAGAGTCAAGCCAAAGGTCTGTTTAGCTCAAAATTTCTCCAGCTATGTTTAGCCCTGGACACTAAAGGACAAACAAAGAGCAGTCTGAGGATACAATGGGTCTATCTACTGGCCCAGACCCAATGATATGTGCTTTTAAACCCTCCTAAGACAGAGGCGCTATCTCTGGTTTTGATAACACTGTGGATTTCAAGATAGGGGAAAAAATAATATAATCGTTATGAAGGGGAAATTAATTAATGTGAGATGGTATTTTTTTTCCAGAATTAATGTTGTTTATGAATTTTGATATTCAGAACACTCGCCACCCCTGACCACTAATTTTAATAGTAATCAGTTCTTCACACTGTCATGGCAACATTTTACAGATAATAACTAGTAAAATATATAAACAGTAATTGAACTGGAAGAGAAGATTCCTGTAGTCAAATGCCACTTGGAGTCAATATACTACTTGCCTACTAGATGGACTCAAGGAGCTCTTTCTGCTTACGGCAGAAGGCAATAGAGAATCACAAAGAGGCTTTTAAGCATTTACTCACAAAATTATTATTACCTGACTTGCAGGGCTAGCCACAGTCCCTGACAATACCCAAGTGCTTTTAGGGAACTCTGTCTTGTTGGACGCTGAGACTTGATTCTTCCCAGACTTCTGGGGAAAGTAGACAGACAATCTCTGACCTTGTCTCCTGGCTCCTCTGGATGATCTGTGCATCTCCAGGACTTCTAGTCTTAGCAGGAGACTTTCAGGTGCAGGCAGGATGTCTTGCAATGTGCAGTCTCAGCACAATGTCACGGTGGCTATGCAGGCTGATTGTGTGGAGGCATTTAGACTCTGTTCCTGGTAAACTTGTGACAGTGGAGTTTCCAGGAAAACAATAAGACAGTAAACAATAGCAGCAGGCAACAGCAGGCACGAATAGCACGGCAGAGCACACTGTGTTTACCTGTGTATCTCTTTTTATCAATGTGGGCTGAGATCAATGGGCCTTTGGACACAGAATAGCCAATCAGAATGGCAGTTAGCCAAACCTGACCACATTAGGTAAAGCCATAGGTTTGCTCTACCCAAATTTGGGAAAAGCATAGGCCTTGCACAAGGCAGGCACAAGCTAAGTGTGTATACCTTGTTTACCACAGGAGAAAAACATGCCTGGGCAAGGCAGTACATGTATAAGCCTATTTCTGCCCATCAGGCCTACCATGACAATAACTTAGATGGAACTTGCCTCCTGATCATTTCGATTGTCGGCCTCTCATTTGTGTGTTATGAAAAGCAGTGATAAGGAGTCCTTATTTATCATCTCCTTGCCACTGATAATTTCACAGTCCTACACTCTACCTTGCTTAATTATATTTTTTTTTCCTTATGTAGATGAGCCTTACTTTATTTAGTCACCTTCAAATGAAAGTTATTCATACCTCTGATCATTGTTTTCACCACTGTCTACAGCTTTTCTAGTTCTGCTGCATCAGTTCTCCAAGATTCTGCAACCAGTAATACTTTTGCTCTTTGTGATTTGGGCACCCTGTGGGTTTATCATCTGACACAGTATTTTCTACATGGTTTTCCATCTCTTTCCACACACTTTTGAGTGATGAACTGCCATTTTCATACAAATATTTTCTTTTCTGATAGGCAGTTCAGAGTCCATCACTGCCTATTTAGGACTGGTTTTCTCTGCTTTAGTTTTATCAGCACTGATTTTCTTCTGCTATTTCATTGCCTAGTCACTAGAACCACCTTAAGATGGTTCTGGTACTCTACATATGTGATGGTTTGGGTGTTACCTGCCCCCCGCCCCACCCTCCCACTTTGGAAATCACCCAGACTAAACTCAGCCAGCTCTGGAAATTGAATGGAGCTTTGTATTTACAGCTTAGCACAATATACAAGCAGATATTTAGAATATATACAACTATGTACAGAAATATACAAGTTAAAAGGTAATACAGTAACACAACTCCCCTCCCAGAAACCTGAGTCCCCAGCAGGGGCTCTCAACCACCCTTCCACCTTCCCCCTGCCCCTCAACCTTACCCCAAGATCTTGCCTTATGTTTAAGGTAGTATTGTTGAAAAGAGGAAATTAATAGAAGCAAGATGCTATTTTCAAAAATTAATTTTGCTATTCAGAACTCTCGCCACCCCCGACCACTAATTTTAATAATATTTTGGTTCTTACATGGTCATGGAAACATTCTATGGATAATATCTAGATCTAGTAATAACCAGAAAAATACAGAAACATTAATTAAACTGGAAGAGAAGATTCCCATGGTCAAATGCCACTTGCGGTCAGTATGCCGCTTGCCCAGTAGATGGGCTCAAGGAGCTCTTTCTGCTCTATGGCAGAAAGCAATGGAGAATTACAAAGAGGCATTCAAACATTTACTCACAAATTATTGTTACCCACTGGCAGGAGCTAGCCACAGTCTAGACAGTGCCCAAATGCTTTCAGGGGATTCTGTCTTGTCAAATGTTGAGTCTTAATCTTCCCAGATTATGGGGAAAGGACGCAGACAATCTCTGACCTTGTTCTCCTGGCTTCTTCTGGACGATCTGTATATATGTTCAGTAATTCTAAGCAGGACCTTCAGGTGCAGAAGGCAGGATGTTGTGCAGTCTCTGCACAATGTCATGCTGACCACACAGGCCAATCACGTGTCGGCATCCAGGGTAAGCTCCTGGTAACTCGCAGCAATGGCGTTTACCAGACAAACAATAAGGCAGTGTGCAATAGCAGCAGGGCTGGGCACAGCAGAGCGAGCACAGCAAAGAGCAGGGAAGCAAAGCAGAGAAGCAAAGCACGTTGTGCACCTGCATATCTCCTTTTATCAATGTGGGCCGAGATTAACTGTCCTTTGGACACAAGAATAGCCAATCAGGATGGCAGTCAGCCCAACCATACCATATTAGGCAAAGCCTTAGGCTTGCTTTTCCCTAATTTGGGAAAAACATGGGCCTTGCACTAGGCAGGCACAAGATAAGTGTATGTACCTTGCACCACAGGACCCTGGGCAGGCCAGACTCAGTGGCTGCAGGTTCTTTTGTGTCCGTTTTCCACGCTTGTCTCTCTGGTGGATCAGAAAAACATGCCTAGGCAAGGCAGGACATGTACAAGCCTATTTTGGGCTTATCAGGCCTACCACAACAAGTACGGAGGATCGGCCAGGGGGGTTAGGAAGCAGGTGGGTTAATCACAGAGATGGCAAGTTGGGCTAGAGAGAGATGCAGCCCAAAGCCCAGACAGAGAGTGACTGTCTTATGTATATTTACATTCTTGTTCTTACACATCCTAGCAAGCCTATGAGTGAAGTAGACATCACCATTGTTTTCTTCTCACAGCCTGTAATCTAATTCTTCTCACCAAAACATTCTAGCTAGCTTCAAACTAGCATGACATAGTAATTTTATTGCCTCAGTGTCATCAGATTGTGCTACCTTATTCTACACTTGTTTTGCCAGATAACTGTAAGAATGAGATTCAGCATGGACTTCAATGTAGGTCCCTCTGAGTCTTCATTGCCAATATCCATCCTCTGCAAAAACTCAGAAAGGGACTCAGTCTTCCCTTTCTTTCCTAGCCTGTAATCAGTTATTAAATCATGAAGACAATTTCCTTCTTTCCTGCCATTTTTATTTCTTCATTGACATTTTAGGGAAGAAACTATTAGAGAAATCCTGCAGTACACTATCAAGCAGATAACATTTGTTCATAGCACTGTGTGAACACATCTCACTGATTTGTCTGGTCTAACTTTCTGCTGCGAAAGACAGGTTGATTGTCCCAATTATTGTAGAAATGTTGAAGTGCTTTACTCAGGAGAAGCCCATTTTCCACAAAGGTCTGAGAACTTAGATGTTTCCTAAAGATGGAGTTCCCCTGCCTTTGTGACTGTTCCTTGCAAAAGGCTTGAGCACACATCACTGAAGTAACTGAGGTTTCCACTGGTACCGCAGATCTCAGCTAGGACAGACATGGTCTGTTATAGGGACATTTTCAGCACATCTGAAGCACAGCTAGATCTTTTCTTTACAGAAAGTGAAGGATGGGATATATACACCTAATGTACAGATCTCCTCAATTAGCTAAACTGAGGATTTAAGTTTACTAGCCTTAGCTCATTATTGTGTTTCATACTGGCATTAGATTTTTTGTAAACAATACTGATTTGCTGTTTAATGAGTCTGTAAGATTTCTTCCAGATGATGCTGGTGATATGAGGTGCAGTGCTTTTATTTCCTTCCTATATCAAAGTTTTGCCATTGTTCTGCCAGTGTTAAATATAGTAATAATCAGAGGGGAATGAATAGCTATGCAGAGAAATATCTGTCTAACAATGCATAGATACCCCAAAACCATTCCTTGAGTGTGCTCAGTACTGCAATACTGAACTGAGGGATGACACTTTAAGCTTTGGGTATTGATATTTGTCACGCTCACTATTTGACAGATTAACATGGCTACCTGAGACTGGCCTTCCAAGTATCACAGTATCACAGTATCACCAAGGTTGGAAGAGACCTCACAGATCATCAAGTCCAACCTGTCACCACAGAGCTCAAGGCTAGACCATGGCACCAAGTGCCACGTCCAACTTTGCCTTGAACAGCTCCAGGGACGGCGACTCCACCACCTCCCTGGGCAGCCCATTCCAGTAGCCAATGACTCTCTCAGTGAAGAACTTTCTCCCCACCTCAAGCCTAAATTTCCCTTGGCGTAGCTTGAGGCTGTGTCCTCTTGTTCTGGCACTGGCCACCTGAGAGAAGAGAGCAACCTCCTCCTGGCTACAACCACCCCTCAGGTAGTTGTAGACAGCAATAAGGTCACCCCTGAGCCTCCTCTTCTCCAGGCTAAACAATCCCAGCTCCCTCAGCCTTTCCTCGTAGGGCTTGTGCTCGAGGCCTCTCACCAGCCTCGTCGCCCTTCACTTCTGCATTCTTTACTGTTTTTGTTGCAAACCTTCATCCTGCAGGCTGCATTCACAGGCATGAGGGGAGAACTAGTCAATTAGTTCCTTAATTGTATCCAAAGGACCTATTGCAGACCATGGCAGAGTCACATGTAGATTCAAGACATCAAGGTCACAACTAGTACCTGATTTCCAATTTAGGAATCACAATTTCTTGATGTTTCTTAAGTTAAGATTTCTTAGAAACATCATGCCACACGAAATCTGGATTTTTTTTTTTTTTTTTGATAGAAAGGAGTTAATTTCCAGCAGAAATATTTCCTGCCTTCAACAGCTGTCCTATAAAAGACATGTAGCTACTCAGCAGGAGATGAGATAGAAACAACTTTGGGTTATTTGAAATATTTAGAATCTTTTACTTCTTTGTGTCAAAAAAATATTGAGAGGTACATCAGTTTTAGAAGAAAGTTTAATTATGGATTACACTTCTGGTTGTCACATTCAAACAAAACAGCTCAGTAATATGCATGTTTGAGAGGCAATGGCCATTAAGGACCTGTCCATATTGCTTAGCTGCTTTCATGTCCTATCTCTGATCATGTCTCTGATTAATTTTTGCTACTTTTGTATAATATAAAATATTGAATTTATAATGCAAAATAAGTATGGAAGCATACTCTGGGCTTTATAGGTTGGACTTGATGATCTTGAAGGTCTTTTCCAAACTAGTTAATGCTGTTAATTCTGTGATTCTCTTCACACTACTATGAGGACTAAAGTCCATAACTACAACAGATTCAGTTATTCTGCCTACCTAAAATCCTCTCTTCAGCTACAATTGGATTAAATATTCTTTTTTGACCTAAAGCAGCTCTCACATTTTGATGTGTGCAATGACAGAGGCCAGAGATGGTTGCAGAGAAGGAAATAATTTTATTATTTGCTCTTGGCAGAACTTAGCTGACATAAACTAATTTGGGTATTCCTAATAATTTCTATTGCACCAATAGATAAACACAACAAATGAGGTTCTTAGCCATTTTCTTAGATTCTATAGAGTCAAATGAAAAGATGCAATCTCTGAAGAATTTGCAATAAAGACCAAACAAGAAAAACAAAGGATAAGGGAAAAAAAACCACATATAGACAGGTATATACAGTAGTTTATTTAAAGGACAATGTAAAACTATCTTTTCTGCATACTTTAGCTTGGTTCAATTTGAAACCATTCTTTATCACCCTTTCTTCCCCCAAATCACACCAAAAACCTAAGCAATAACAGCAAAACTCAAGCTAACAAGATTGCTTCCTGGACTTAGAGTGATGGTGCACTCAAGGAACATTCGTACTTGGTTTTCTTCTCTTACATTAGATTGTACTAACTACCTAAAATTAACTCCTCCCAAATCTACTGATGCATACCAGTTGTGATAATAGCTTTGGCACAAACTCTATCCAGCTGACTGCTGCTCCCCTCTCTCTCTACTGCGTGAGTCATTCACAAGCCATTTAAAAAGGAAGTTGTAAGGAAAACGCACCAGACATGAAATGCAGTAGCCCAAATCTTCTGAGGATGTCGATTTTACTGAAGTCACTAATTTACCTGCTTCATATCAGCTGAAAATCTGTTTCAGTCCCTGAGGACAGATGTTTCTCGACTTCTGTAATATCCTGATTGAATTGCTTATCATTAATGTTTCAAGGGTAGTACAAAGAGAGACAGAATTTGGAAATAGTCATGAGTCTTGTTTATTGCCATTTTTTCTGCAGCTGATTAGTAAGTTTATAGGGTTTTTCATGCTGTTTTGGGAAAAGTAGAGGTATATTAATCCAACAGCAATATTTCAAATGGGCAGACTAACCAAACAGATAAACTACTAGATAACCACAGATAAACCATCATTTTGAAATGTCAGTGACCACTAGGGAATAACAGCTCTTAGTCTGTAAGGGTATTAAAATTTCAGCAAGGTTACCATTTGTCAGTAAGATTATCCACTGGCAGAAACCCAGGTGTATGTGTATATGTGTATCTCTGCAAACTCTGGGGGCAGAGGGCAGAAGCTACAAGTGAAAAGAGAACAATGAACCCCTCTTAAACACATACATGACAAGTTGAGTCAGAGTCAGTCATGAATGGAGTCAGTGTGAGACGGACAGGCCTTGAGGCTGAAATTTCTGGGTCACTAAGGCCATTTTTCAGATGCATTCAATGCTTCTCCAAGTTTAAAAGTTTCCCCAAGGGGGAATGCCATGGGTTTGACTTGCAGTCATTCTCAGAAGATTCCAGCTGCTACCAACTTAATCTGCTCTGAAGTTACTTCTCAGTGGACAGTAAGTGAATGACTTCTACCACACCCTGCCATGACCCCTGTGTTTCTGTATGTATTTTGCTATTCCACCCTACAATTCCAAAAGTATTTAAAATAAAAAAATATTAACTTAAACTCATGAAAGCAGCAGGAGTATGGAAATTATAGGAAAAAAAAGAAAATGGGGCGGGGGGGGGGGGGGGAAGAAAGAAAAAAGAAAATACACAGAGGAAAAATGTTAAAGTACAGATGGCTATGAAGTTTTTCTCATGTTCCTGGAGATTAGGCTGTGATTTCCAATACATGTTGCTGTGGTGATACTGTAGACAGGTAACTGACACTGTTAAATGATCTGATCCTTACACATGAAGGAGATTCAAGATCAGTGTTTTTGAAGCTTTTGAAAGCTATCCAGGAAGATGAGAGGTAAAGAAATCAATGCATGCCCCAAATTTCAAGTGGTAGTAATATCTTTTCTTCTGCATGGGCTGGTCATAGTTACAATCAAACAATCTAAAAGTCCAAAACCAATGTCTGTCACTCATCAGACTCTTTGGCGTATCTTTCAGATCAGGGTAGAGGTAATCGAATGACACTGGTGGTTGATGATTAAAAAGTGGGTACACACGTTCAAATGTTTAGATTTGCTTGAAATCTGTGGGTACAAATTCAAAGATCACTCACAGTCAAGAAAGATTTTCTTATTTGCAGTCAAGTTAAAAAAATGTATATTTGAAGTTTCATCCCTCTCTTAATCCTGTGTCACATTTTTCTGCCTAGGAGTATATACTTACTACAACCTATGGACTGCTGGTTGTGCTTTGTCTGGGTATTTCTGCTCATATTTTTGAATGGCAGTTAGATTTCTCCTTCTCTTTGCAAATTAAAAACCTGTCTGAGGTTTATGGAAGCAGAAAGACTGCTCTTTCATCACATTTGTAGAGGAAAGCACTTATAAAGGCCCTCAGGGTGGAAAATCGCTGACTTCAGGCCCCATCAGACAGGACACACTGCAGTAACTCCCCTGCCACACCTTCATGCCATCAGCCATGCAGCTGAGCAGCAGCAGCAGCTAGTTGCAGACTCAGCTGGGTAACATAGGAAGAATTACACATAACCTAGAAAGACTGTGCAAAGCCTACAAAGTTAAAGGCTACATTTCTGGTTTTGTTTTTTAAGCTCAGATTTTGTCACCATTGCGTGGCACTAGAAACTGCAACTTAACTTGAAGGCTATTGCTTGTGTTTAAACATGCCTATAAAATACTTAAAAACAGAACAAGATTTGCTGAAAATTGAAATAAATACGAGTGAATTCTCTTTCACAGTTGTGGTTGACTTGAAAGTTGAAGGTGCAAAGATAATTTGGAGTGACTGTGAAGAACATCTTTTCATAAACGTAGGAACTGTTCGTTAATGAAAGTGAATTTTTAGGTGACATGCAATCTTCCTTTCTTTGGCATGAGGATATTTTATTTCTTTCACATTTGTCCTCATATCAAGGATATAAAATCCTTAGATTTCAATTACTGCATATACTGGAAAAGTTACAGAGAAAACTAGATCCAGCTGTCATTAATTTAGAGTCATAAACCCAGCAGTGTTTTAAAGAAGAGGTGCACTTTTGCCATGCCCTGAATGAGTCAGTGGAAATTGCTGCCATCTAAATAAAACATATGCATTCACCTATGTGCACAGCCATAAAACCTTACTCACATTTTATTACCAAATCTATTAAAGCATTACCTTTTGGTTTTGTTGTTCAGTCATCTTTGGTAATCTCTTGTCCATGTTAGAAATAGGCAGAGATTCTTGTCTCCTGATAGGAATGACTAGACAGAAGCAGACAGAGTAGGATTTGTCTGAAAGTTGTATTTATCCAAGCTTTGACTATAACCAAGCTGGGAGTGTAGGTATATCCTGAAGAAAACACTTCCCATCTATCATAGACAGTAAGTGAGGACAGTGTGAATTGACTCTTGTCTCCCTCCATTGGTCATACACAGAATTTGACTACCTCAGCTAACTTAAGATGTTTGAAAGCAAGTGAAGTGAACCTTCATTCCAGATATGCCTCAGATCTAGTAGTTGTCATGGAGGCAGGGAATTAATGTGGCCGAGTAAGGAATTTATATAAAAATTAGAGTTATTTTATTTCCCCAAAAACTGCCCCCAAAACTATATACAGAAATTAACTTAGTTTTTAAATAGTAGGTTCTTAGTTGGTTGAGAAGATCCACACAGATGCCACAGGTAGACTTGNAGGCAGGAACGAACTCCACGGCAGGGACACCCCAAGGTGGGAACCCCAAGGCGGGAAGTCCTCCCAATATTTATACCCTTCCTAAACAAAGAGCTGAGTTACCACTTCCTAGGTGCGAAGAGCACACAGCCAATCCCCAGCCGAGTCCTGCGCAGGCCCAGCACGGGGCACCCCTCATGCCGGAAGGGTCCCTTGCTCCCCACTTCACACCTGCAGGGCAGGGGGTGGGGAACAGGTCTTTTCACGCCTTTTCCTCTCCCATTCAAACCACAGAGGGAGAGGAATTTTGGGGTATACGAGACTCCAGGACAGTAGTTCATTTTCAAAAGCCAGATGTTTTCCAGTGTGTACATGAGCCTTCATTTTATTTTTTTATCTTAATTTTTTAAAATACCCTAGTAACTGAAAAATAATTTTCCTTATAAAATTACTGTACTAGATGTGAAGAGAGACTGGAATTACCCTTAGGTCAAAACTCAAGATTGTATTTCTAGAGAAAGCTTGATGAAATCATTAAAAACAGCATTGTTAGCCTACTCGTATACACAACACAAATTCTTCAGGAACAGGAGTTATTCTCTTTTGAAAAGTTTAAGACCACTTTTCATCAAGATTTTGTCGTAACTTTTACCTGCAGAATTTCTCTGTGAATATTATGAAGAAATTAAATCAAATTATTATGGAGTTTTTCCCTCCTGTTAATCACTTTCAATAATAATTTTAAGACTCTTAAAATTTTAATGCTGCAATGCTTTTTCATAAGGCATGAAAAATAATTGCAATAGAAATGATTTTTTGCTAAATATTTAATTGGAAAAAATACAGCACACGTTTCAAGATAAAGGCTCTTTGTTCCAAAGATCTACCTATCTCTAATAAATTACATTTCTTAAGGTTTATGCCTGTAACATTTAGAATTGTTTTTCTTACTGTCTTTTTAATAAAGGAGATGGAATTGTTCATTTGCAGATTTCATTAAGAAATAGATGAACTTCCATAACTGGAGAGAAAATGGGCTTTCAAGGAAACCAAGAGATAAATATACTCCTAAGTAACATCTTTTCTTCACCACTTCTCACTTCAACATACCAACTGGTTTACCTCAGTGTTGTTCAAACAATCATTTTGTGTGTTAAAAATGTAGTCGATCAGCAAATGACATTTCATCTAAGCACAGTTTGGATTCTGAAGGGACCTTAAAACTTACAAAGCTTTATTTGTTTGGTTGGTTGGTTGGATGGTTTGGTGTCTCTATTAGCACTGTGGTCTTGAGGTAACAGTTACTTCAGCTTCCTGTAAGAGTGTTGTGTCATAAGTCTTTTGTTTGGTTTTAGTTTTGGTTGAGTTTTTTTTTGTTGATTGAGGTGGCCAGCACCAGAACAAGAGGACACAGCCTCAGGCTGCACCGGGGGGGAAGTTTAGGCTCGAGGTGAGGAGAAAGTTCTTCACTGAGAGAGTCATTGGACACTGGAATGGGCTGCCCAGGGAGGTGGTGGAGTTGCCGTCCCTGGAGCTGTTCAAGGCAAGGTTGGACGTGGCACTTGGTGCCATGGTCTAGCCTTGATCTCTGTGGTAAAGGGTTGGACTTGATGATCTGTGAGGTCTCTTCCAACCTTGGTGATAGTGTGATACTCTGATACTGTGATACTGTGAGGTTTTGTGGGTTTTGTTTTGTTTTGTTGTTTTTTTTTAATTCCATGGCTTTGTAAATTAGTTTGGTACTAATTGTGTCCTTAATATCTCATCTTTTCTATCTTCTCTATGTGATATAACTGAAGCATGCAGCAGAGATGGTTCGTCACTGACGTGGGGCATGAGGTGCAGTGCTCATGGACTGTCTTTTGCTGTCACTGGAATAATAGTAGCTGTAATTAGCAATAACAATAACATGCCACTGCTGTTAGAAAGTGCAGACACATCGGGTCTTCTTGTGCTCCTGTTGATATAAAATTATTTAGATAGATTTGTTTTAGAAGAATGGATTTAAATTTCTCAGTCCAAACAAAGTTGTTCTGAAGTTGTGCAGGGAGAACAGGATGTACTGGACTGCTTTGCAAGCAAGCAGACAAACAAGCAGCCTCTTGCTGCACTGCCACAAGGCATATTTATTATTTATTCTTCTTCACTGCCCAGTTTATTTTTCAATACCAATTAAATGTTTATTCCCATCTCTGAGCCCAAAATACCTTGGGCTTCAGCCATCCTGGGTATTTATTGTGTTTTGTCTGCCTCATTGTTCTGCAAAGAGGACCATCAGCCCAGCCCACTCACTGAATCAAGAGAGTATCAGATGTTTTTTCTTCCAAATGCTTCCTTTTCTTTGAGGTAAGGAACATGCAGCCAGGATCCTAAACAGGGAGGCATTTTTCCTAATAAAATGTCCCCTCATGTTAAGCAAAAATGAAATGAAGATGATGTATTGTCAATTCTCTGATTCACTAGGTCACTCCATTTATTATTATTATTATTGTTATTATTATTATTGTTGTTGTTATTATTATTATTATTATTATTTATTACAGTGTCTGTAATTCCATTTTGGATGCTGAAAAATCTGTGACTGGCTTTCTTTTCGCAGCCACTGTTAATTCTGCTTTTATCTTCATCTGGATATCAGTCTGGCTTCTGAAGTCAGCTTGTCTCTAGAAAACAAGTTTGTCAATTAACTACTGTTGCAAAGCAAGACCTGCACTAGACATTTCAACGGCCCATGAGAAATCTTCAAGTCCCTCCTAGTCATAGCTAAATCTGTCAGTTAGTCGGAGACCACCAGGTCAATGATACTGAGATCAATCCAGTGGTAGTTCAGCCATGAAGGTCCTGCTGCAGGGATGCCACCTGGTGTGCAGAATGAAGCTCCCTGTCTGGTGTATCCAAAGAAAAATGAAAAATTTCCTAATTCTGAGATGGATATTTTCAGTGCTTATCCTCTTGTAGGTAGCAATAACTCTGAGACTTGGAAGAAATAAGTTCAAATCTCTGTTTTGCAATGAAGAATCTCTGTAACTCCTGTGGTTTTAGCAAGCAGGCATTTATTTGCTCCTAGCAACCTAGCCCTGGATATTGCAGACTGTCTGTTTCATTTGTGCCTTCCTCCTGCATGTCATGTTCAGATGAAAAAACTGATGATCTCTGACAGGCAGGTGTTTGAAGTAAGACAAAGTGGCTGTGGATTAGGTACATGGTTCTATCCCCTCAGGTGACTTGACCATGGCAGAAATCAGGAGAAAGAGATACAGAATGGAGGAAGAACCATCAAGAGGTCTGTTGACATGTCATGTCACTTAATGTGGGCAGTTGTCCCACCTCACATGACATGAGCATTACTAAGTTGACTTCTAAGACAAATTCTGCAACTTTGTCTCAGAAATCACAGCTGTGAATATCACTAGTCAAGACTGCAAGGTACTTCTCTGCAGAAACAACAGGAAGTATTCACGTACTTCAACATGGGGGAAAAAAAAGCCCAAAAACCTCTCCAAAAAACCTCAAACCTCAAACCAAAACAAAACCTGAGCCAACTGACTATCTTCCTAAGTTGAAAAACTCAGCCCACAGGCTAGAATATAAAGGGAAGAGCTCCGCAGCTGGATTCTCAGCAAGCAAAAAGTTTGGCATAGCATCCTGCAGAAGCATAACAGCTCCCATGTTCATTATGAGTTTACAATGAATGATTACTACTCATCCAGGCCCAGCTGCTTCTTCCATAAATGCTATAGGATTGCACTCACTGAAGCTGCTGGCATGGCAGCCCTTTCTATGCCAAGAGGAGTTCCCCATATAAATAAAGCAGGAATCTAACATTCACACTGAGAATAAAGCAAGGAAACTTGGCGCAGTATTTTATCTTTCCATCAGCCACAGCACGATAAAACTGTTTCTGTGACTGCAGTTGATTAACTATACTCTGGCAGACAGCATCAAATGAACCTGTGCAAAACAAAACAAAACACCCAAAAAAGGGCTGTGGGGAAAAGGGGGGAAAGGGGTGTGGGGGGGATAAGTTTATGAGCCCTTGGTAGGCTGTCTGCAGGTTTCTACAGGAGCTATTCTTGATCTGAGATACAAGTCACACTACAGCGAGAGTTACTTTGTGTGGCAAGACAGAAGCTACTCTGGCTTATAACCTCAGGTTTGCCAGTGTCCTTCTGGAAGGGAAGGTCCTTTTCTGTAGGGCAAACCAACGCAGGGGTAGCTCATGCAAAGTGAGAGGAGTGCAGCTGAGATGTCTACCCATTGTTCTAATTTTTAACTTCCAATACTGTGATTAAGTACCAGAAGCCCAGCATTGATAGGGCATTCTCCAGCAACAGTTTAATTTAGGGAATTCACTTTGATAAGCAGCAGAGGATGTAGGGAATGTAAACACTTTCCAACTCTTCTGAGGAACAGAAAGACAAGAAAAGAAAAAAAGGGGGGGAAGGAGTACATATAGACGTGGTTATAAAATGAAGATTGTATTTAATTTCCTAGCATCTGTTGGACAAAGGGATGTTCGATGTTACTCAGTTTAAACCCTGTTTTCTGAGAGCTTATGGAGAATGGAGAAAGATTTATTATGGGTTCTTCACACTCTGAGTTTTTGGCCTTAAAGATATGCAGCAGCCATTTGTAGCCTTTTCTGCATCTTTTAAACTTCAAAATAACTGAATATCTATGAAAGTAACAGGAGAGCAGTGCTATGAAAAGGGTAAGAGGATACAGCAAATAGGAAAAGTACCTCTGCAGTTAGAGTTGCTTTGTGAGCCCTTACCTTTTGGTACCTTCCCTGATCTCAGGGCAGATCTTTGTTAATAAGTTCTTCTTAACAAGGGTTGCAGAGAGAGATAGATTTCCTAACTGGCTGCCATGGAAACAAGTTGCTCATTAAGCACCCCCCAGCAAAGTCCTGTACCCTTTTCACATTGTTAGAGCTGAGGATGACAGTGTATGTATAGTCAGAGTTTTTGTTTCCTTTGGTCAGGTTTGAGATAATTCACCATTGGAGATCACAAAGAGCCATCTTTTCCTTCCTCACTCCCTTTTAGACAGCATTTGGGCAATGGAAGTAAAATGCCTGAGAGACCCCAGAATATTGAGAACAAAAGGGCACCAGGAAAATTGCGAGTTGATGTGACAAGACCCCAGGTAAAGTCTAAGGCTATTTAAACAAACACAAACACTTTTTTTATTGAAAAACCAAAACCAAAACAACAACAACAAAACAAGAAACAAGCCAAAACGAAACAAACCCAAACAACCAAAACAACAACAACAACAAAAAAGTCAACAAAATTACCAGACACAGGTTAGGAACTCAATTTGCCATTGGAGAGTTTCCTTAGAGGTTTATGTTTACTGCTGTCTTAAGATAAACCTCTGTGAAGACTTTCCAGTGTTAAAGCAAACTGTATAAAAGGTCAACAAAAGCTTATATTCTTCCATCCTCTGCCTTCAAGTTTGCCTTCCCTAACAACCTTGTCTAGTCTGTCATTGTCTATCTTCCTCCAGATCTTTATTTCCTTTGAAAAACTCTCCTTAAGTATCCTCATTCAAGGTGTTTTCATGGCTGATCTATGGGCTCTGTGTTAGAAATCCCCACACTATTTCTGGGTAGTGCTTTCATATAGAGGACAAGGATCAGTTCTGGAATTAGTTAGATTGCTTTAAGTTAAGAGGTTGCTGCACTGCTCTCCTTTGCATCCTGTAGTTGACACTCCTGCCATTTAACTCACTCTTCTCCATTGCTTAGGTCTCAAGAAGCTCTCAGGTACTTATTTGTTTTGTTTACTGCATTTATCCTTTCTTCCTCAGCTGAAATGGGGCCACTGTCTCTCTTCCATGCAGACATCACAGTAAAAATAAAGGTGTCTAGACACTAGTGTGTGTTGGCACAGTCCCATAGATTTCAGGAAAGCTTAAATGATTTATATGGGCCCAAGTAATTCTAGTGACCAAACAAAGGCACTTTGTTAGCTGCTACCTAAAAATACCAATACAAAATATCTATATAAGTACTCATATATGTGTGCTCAATCAGCTCTTACAGTTGATCTCTGTGACTGCATTCATACAACTGTGCTTGATATGATGAAGTATTTTTTTTTCTTCAAATTTAATGAACTTATAATGAGCAGGTATTTAAATGAAAGAAAAAATCACTTTTTTTCATTAAATGTAGAGAGCACTTTTGGATGCTCAAATTAATTATATGTTGAAAATGTAGCTATATAAATTTAATTTCAAGAATAATAGACATAAAGTATTCCTCATAAACTAAAACCCTTTCGACTTTGAAATCTTTACCTCTGAAATAAAAGGCAGAGAATTTAGCTACAAAATTACATAGCTGAAAACTCATTTGCAAAGGACCTCTTATACTAAACACAGGCAAAGTTTTCTGATTCTCTGAATGCAGCAAAAACTGCTTTACATGTATATGGTTCTAGAGATGTTTGAAGTACAGAAGAGTCCAAGGGGTTTTAGACTAGATGGTTTGGAATCTCCTGAGAGGTTTCTGACAGGCAAGTGACAGCTGCTCAGCACCCCTTGCCCTTACATCTGGCTTCTCAGTTCGCTACAATTGGCTCATTTCATTTCAATGGTAAAGCAGTTTCTGCGTATAAAGAATTTGGGATCCAGAAGATGAAATAGCCACTGATATAACTTATTTAATTGTCCTCTTACCATCCAAAGGCACTTTCAGACAGTTTAGGTAATAATGACTAAGACACAAAAGAGCATAATAGAATGACACAAAATTATCTGTTTTATTCTATTATATGTTATTTTATTATAACGTCAAGAATGGGTATTTTATTGCAAGAAATTCCATCCCTGCTTAATTACATTATAAATGCCATAAAAAAACCTCCAAACCCTCCCCTCCAAAAAAAACCCAATAAAAAAAAAAATCCCAACAACTCACCCCCCCCCCAAATGAACAAACAAAATCCAAACCCACCTCTGATCAGTCTTTATTGGGAAAAAAAATAAAAAGAAGAAGCCATTTCATCATTTTTCCTCACCATTAAGCCTATTAACTCAATACAATGTACCATTTATAGAAATGTAACCTTCAAATTATGATCAGTAAGACACATTATCTTGTTTCATTCCACTTATGTTCCCTCACATTTTATCATGGAGAGCAAAAATTTTACTTGTTTCATTCCCCATGCAATTTAAAGCAATTCACATGAAATTTAATCATCACGGTCCCTTCAACAAAATACTTTGCTCAGAGAATACCTCTGCCACAGGTATTCATAACACAAAAAATGGGCTAAAAGGAAGCTGTGCAGTGACAAAAGAAATGCTGCCTTGGTGCCTTTTTTTTTTTTCTTTAAAGCAACAAGCTCTGGACTTGACAGACATTAGTCTCATGAGGACAATCAAGTGCAGCAGCCAGATTTTCCCAAAAGTTCAGCTCCTCAGCCAAAGGAAGCAGTCCAATTTTCATGAGCCTTTTAGCAATCTTGCTTGGCTTCAGGACAACAAAACACTTAAATACATTAAAATAATTTCATCAATGATTGTATTTGTTTATTTCATGCTGGAAATCTGCTAAATGCCACACTGAATCATTGTCTTCACAGATGCTGCTTCAGGAAAGACTTGGCTGATTAAGTCAGAATTTAGTCAACGTACCAGTGGGACCACCGAAACCCATGATCAGACACATTCATTCAGTGACTACATCAATGTTAGCTAGTAATTTGGTGCTTTACTGAAGAAATTGTTCAAGATTGTCTAAAAGAGTAGGCCTTGTTATGGATCCTCTTGTCCCTATGGGAGCAGGTTGCATTCGGTGAATTCTTGAAGTGGACTTTTTGGGTATAGTTCATTCAGTCCAGAGAGCTTGTTTCAAAACTGCTTTACTACTCCAAAGAACACTAATAGAAGAAGCTTATCTAACAATAATCACAGAGAACTGTATTTGGAAGCAGCACCTTAAGTCTGCTATGCTATAAAAGAATTCCTCTGGCATGCTTTTAAATAACCTTCCTCAGTCAGAGGGAATCTTCTCAACAGATAGCTTTATGCCTCAATTCTTAATCAATTGTATTTTCCTTCTTTAGCCCTTTGTGATAGAAATCTGGGCTGAAATTTCCCAAAAGGTTTAAAAACAAAACAAAACCGCAAACAAAACAAAAACTGCAAAACAAAACAAAACTGTGTGCAGTTCTGGAGCCCCCAACACAAGAAGGACATGGAACTGCTGGAGCGGGTCCAGAGGAGAGCCACGAAGATGATCAGAGGGCTGGAGCAGCTCTGCTATGAGGACAGGCTGAGAGAGTTGTGGCTCTTCAGCCTGGAGAAGAGAAGGCTTTGAGGAGACCTTAGAGTGGCTTTCCAGTATCTGAAGGGAGCCTACAGGAAGGCTGGGGAGGGACTATTGACAAGGTCTGGTAATGTCAGGACGAGGGGGAATGGGTTTAAGCTGGAAGAGGGGAGATTTAGACTGGATGTTAGGAGGAAGTTCTTTACAGTGAGGGTGGTGAGACACTGGCACAGGTTGCCCAGGGAGGTTGTGGATGCTTCCTCCCTGGAGGTGTTTAAGGCCAGGCTGGATGAGGCCTTGAGCAACCTGCTCTAGTGGGAGGTGTCCCTGCTTATGGCAGGGGGTTGGAGCTGGAGGATCCTTGAGGTCCCTTCCAACCTAAACCATTCTATGATTCTATGATTCTAAAACAGATGGATTACTGTAAATGAAAAGAAAAATAAAATTACTAGGAATGGAATGAGTCTATAGGTTATTACTATTCTGCAGCCTTCCATACACAGGCAGCCAGACTGTCTCTTATTAAGCTGTGGCCTAATATTCTACTCTGTCTTTTGTCACAAAGATGGAATTCTCTATCCTATTTTACCAGGAAATCATCATAAGGCATCTTTAGGCACATACTTAATAATTTATACAATTATTAAAATTTGTCTCTGTCTTTTCTGAGATGCATTTTAACACAAAGAAATCGAAGTAATTTCAATATTTCCTGTAGAAATCTGAATATTACTGAAGTTTTTTTCCTGACTTAAAGCACTCACGTATCCTATTCCTAGTAAGTATCTAAGTCCATAAATCTGTGTATATGTATGTATGCTTGCATTCTTCCCCTGTACTCAACACTGGTCAGGCCACACCTTGAGTACTGTGTCCAGTTCTGGGCTCCTCAACTCAAGAGAGATGTTGAAGTGCTGGAACGTGTCCAGAGAAGGGCAACAAAGCTGGTGAGGGGCCTGGAACACAAACCCTATGAGGAGAGACTGAGGGAGCTGGGCTTGTTTAGCCTGGAGAAGAGGACTAAGGGCAGACGTCATTGCTGTCTACAACTACCTGAAGGGTGGTTGTAGCCAGGTGGGGGTTGGTCTCTTCTCTCAGGCAACCAACAACAGGACAAGGGGACACAGTCTCAAGTTGTGCTGAGGGAAGTATAGGCTGGATGTTAGGAGGAAGTTCTTCCCAGAGAGAGTGATTGGCATTGGAATGGGCTGCCCAGGGAGGTGGTGGAGTCACCGTCCCTGGGGGTGTTCAGGAAAAGACTGGATGAGGCACTTAGTGCCATGGTCTGGTTGACTGGATAGGGCTGGGTGATAGGTTGGACTGGATGATCTTGGAGGTCTCTTCCAACCTGGTTGATTCTATTCTATTCTATTCTAAATATTCATATCCATCTGTCTATTCATGTGTGCATATGTAAGTACAGTATCAGAGGTGTATATATGCAGTTAAAGTTTCTGGATTGTTATGAATGCTATAAAAGAATAATTAAGTATGCCTAAGGTTTCTTTAAATACTAAATCTAAAGAAGCCTTGCAATATTGGGCAGTGTTATACAAAAACAAACCCAAAAAGCCTAGGTGATTTGAAAAGACGCATGGCTGATAATTCTTACTCCTGAGTTACTTCTTTAAGTCTCACTAATTACTATGGAGGAGAGTCAAATATGCATACAAATTCTTTTTCATGTTAAGAGAAGACTAATATGAATTTCCTTAAACATATTATCTTGGTATCAAAAAATCCACGGATTCTGAAGTTTTTCTCATGTACTTAAAACTAGAGTAATATCTTTGGGTTTTATGTAGTTATTGCCAAAAATCTCAAAGCAGCCTCTTTCCTCACTTATCAAAAAACCCCCTTTGGAACTAATGTCATGGCCTGTATAGAATTAATCCAGTCTAGTTTTAGTAAGCCTTTGTATATATACTTATGTGATCATACCTACTTTCTTTGGATATCAGTGAATTGCTTGTGAAATTAATTCCTTGACAGACTTCACAGTGGAATATACTCTTAAATTGTTTACTAGGCTACAGTGTGATCTTCATCTATGTGCTAGTTTGAAGCTAGCTAGAATGTTTTGGTGAGAATGACTAGATCATAGGCTGTGAAATGAAAACAATGGTGATGTCTACTTCCCTCACAGCCTTGCTGAGATGTGTAAAGAAGAAAAGCAAAACATAGATAAGGTCACTTGGCACTTCGCTCTGGGCTTTGCTCTTGGCTCTTCGCCTGCTGAAGCCCCCCCCAGAGCTGGGGCTGCTGACTGAACTCCATCTTACTCTCTAACCTCACCCTCCATTTGCTTTTTGGCTGATTCACCTTTGCTTCATAACCCCCTGGCCGAGCCTCCATTTCTTCCTTGGGACTGGGGTAAGGTCAAGAGGGGTAGGGGGAAGGTGAGGGGTGGTTGAGAGCACCTCCTGGGGATTCAGGTTTCTGGGAGGAGAGTTGTGTTTCTGTATTACCTTTTTACCTTGTATATTTCTGTCTATAACTGTATACACTGTAAATATCTGCTTGTAAATTGTGCTAGCTGTAAATATAAGCTTCATTCATATTTCCAGAGCTGGCTGAGTCTAGTCTGGGTGATTTCTAAAGTGTGGGGGTGCTGGATTTGCTGTGAACAGAGCAAGGAAGAGCAACAGGGCAGCAGCACCAAAGAAGACATGAAACTGACAAGGTGAGATTGTGAATCCTGTTTTGCGGTTGAGTGTTAGTCTGCCTGATGCTCTGCCCTGGCTGGTCCAAACTAATACTAACTGCTGGGATGGGACCTGTCCACAGCTTGAGGACTGGGGCAGTTCTGGTATTTTCATGGGTATGCTCGTGGAAAGAGGTGTCAGTGGTTGAGCTTATGCATATTTCACCATTCACCCTCAGCCTTTCAAGCATCACAGAGCTGTATCAGGAATCACTGCAGGCTGGATTTAGCTCACAGCCTGGGCCTCTGAAGTCCAAAACATTTATTTTTCACTGAGCTCCTGCTTGAGTGCAGCATAATCAATAATGTTCGCTGAAGAAGATCCAAGGAGGTTTGAGCACATTGCCAGGCAATACTAAGTTGACTTGGCAGTGCTATCTGGTAGTGAACTTGGGAAAATAGTTAATACAATATTTCATTTGACTCAATATGAATGTCATGCAGGTGAAGACTAAATGCTCACTAAGTGATAAATCTAGAGTCCGACTTTTCACAGGTGCCTGTATTTCTGACCTTTAAATAAGTTGGGGCTTTTTTTGTGGGTTTTTGGTTTGTTTGTTTTATTTTTCCTTTTTACCTTATTTTCCCACTTGCAGAAATACACAGAACATAACTTTTAGTTACTCAAGTTTTCTGTCTTTCCAAAAAGGCATGAACTGCATCACTTTTTTTCTGTTTCCAGGGTATGCTTCTGTTCACATCTCTCCAGACATTAGATACAACTGGGAATAAATCATCTGCAAATAAAAAAACATGATGTCTTTGGAACAAAAAATAGTACTTTATGTGTACCTTCCCAGTCTTTTGTGAAATCTTGATCTGCAATGGGCTGGAAACACTGTTTTTTTTTATCCTCTATAGCAGGGATCCTCAAACTACAGCCTGCAGGCTGGATACAGCCCCCCAGGGTCCTCAATCCGGCCCACCGGTATTTACAGAACCCCTCTGCCCTCTCTGGGGGTTGAGGGGGGGGGGAACCAAGCAGCCACTTCCTGCCACTTAATCCGCTCGCCGGCCTCCGCAGCCCCCAAGCACCCGCTGGGACTGGGCTGGAACCAAACAGTAGTCTGGCCCCCGACTGTGTCTGAGGGACAGTGAACTGGCCCCCTGTTTAAGAAGTTTGAGAACCTCTGCTCTATAGCTTTGCTGACAGCTAGTTCTTTTAATATAATTACATAAGTATATCAAACTTAAAAATCTTTGACCTGGAATTTCACCAGTCTGCTTGAAGCTGCCTGGTAGTTCTGTTTTAGAAGCTAGATGGAAATAGCAAAAAATTTTGTTCTTGCCATTGTGAAAAGTCTATAGATTTGTGAGTGTGCACAGACAAATTAATACATAAGTACACACACAAATTAATACATAAGTATACATACATAAAATGTGTTAGTTAGTACATATGGTACTAACAGTGATTAAAAGTTTCAGCAAGGAGTCCAAGTTTACCCAAAGCAATTCAGTACTGTTCCATTCAAGCCCATTTTAAACTTGAACTTTTCTGAGTTTTACTATGGAGATATTTATAGGTAGCAGTCTCTTGGCTAATCAAATCCAAAATATTGCATTAAATTAACACAAAATTAATAAATGGAAGGTCCCAAAGGAGCAAGGGGTTGAGAACAATGAAAAGAGGAGAAGAAAGAACAAGATTAAAGAATAAAGAACAGGTAAGTAAAAGATTAACATTTTAGTGATTTATTTATGCAAAGCTCAGAGAAATCTCTGTCTTATGGCTTAAGGCTAAAATCAATTTCTCTATATTTGGATACCTCTAACAGCATCAACAGGAGCCAGAAGCATAAGGAATCTAGGAATACTTGAACAATAACCAGCAGTGCCCTTGCTAACAAAGCCAGCCAGGCAGTTCAGCATGTGTTCTGACCATCACAGCAAGCCCTGGGAGAAATTCAAGTCAATAGAGAGAACAAACCATGCGACATGTGTGAGTTTACTTTGTGCAGAGCTGCATCTTTGGCCATCTGAATTGTATCAGAGGCCAAAGACAGACTTGTGAATAAGCAAATAAAGAAGTAGTACACTTAAAAACCTATATGAAGAATTCCAGTGTTGCTATCACAGGCTGGACAACAAAGAGATGTGAACAGGCACAGCTCTGTTAATTTCTGTTAATTCAGTTTGAAAGTTTGGCTAAACATCTTTAAGGGTCATTGAAGTGGAAACACCATTAGCTGAGCCTTGGTGATATAATGCTTGATTTAATAAGGCACTGTGTACACGTGACTGTAATGTGGCAAGCATGGGGAAATGAACTCTGAATTTTCCCTCACCCTTTTTAAAGTTGGTTTTTGTTTTTTTTTTGTTTTTTTTTTTAACAATCAAAAGACTGAAAATTTCTTTAAAAGCCTCTAAGAATCAGATCTATTCAGAGATATAAACAAGTTAGTTTCTTTGTGTAGCTTAGCAGCTTGGCCTCGGTAACGACATAGAAAACCTCCAAAAGGAAATCTGTCCCATCTTAGAAAATGCATTTAAGATTATGAAGTTAACTGAGATAAAACCTTCATTCAGCAAAACATGTAGGGACATGATTTTATCCTACTGACAGCAATAGGGCTTAAGCTTCTGTTAAAAGTTAAGCATAAGCTCATTGAAAAAAAAGATACTTTTCAAGATTATAGATTTTGATGACTGAATGGCTACTTGTTCAGGTAACAGAAAACAGAATCCTGACAGAGTTTATTTAAAAAAATCTTTCAAAGATTTGAATGTATTTTGAAGAAAAATTCCCAGATGCATCTCCTTACATGAAAGGGAGAGGAGTGTTTTACTCATTCATCAGAAAAAAAATATCTCTTCTAAAAGCGTGTTTAGCTTCACTAAATGTTCTAAGTATTGTTGTATTAAAACAAAGATATGTAATTGTACATTCAAGAAGATTAGGAGTTTAAGTTAAAACTACTCTTTTTAGACTCCTTTGGGTGAATTAAAAAATCAATATGTTTTTGTCATTAAAAACACCACCAATTGAAAATCGGATGTGGCATTGTAAAACAGCTGTCTCTGGAAGCACACAAATAGTGAGAAAAAATAATGGAATAGATCTGTTAACCCAAATAAAAATATCTGTCCCACTGGCCTGTAAAATGTATTTCCTGCAAATGTATGTACTTATTTCATGCTCGGAAAGGTACACAAAATCTCATAAAAGTACTATAAATGGATAAATAACCAAAGAGGTGTTGTGACAGGAAGTCTGCAGATAAATGATTAACCAAGCAAGGTATTTGCTTGCATAGAAAGGGGAAGACTACTAAGGATTTTCTTTTGCTCAGAGTGTAGTGATAAATGGAACTCATGAATAGATGGAAAAGGAGCTTGTGAAGAGGAAAAATCATCGGCAGTAGCTGAACAAGAAGTGATAATCCTGATATTGCACCACTAAAGAGCCGTTTGGGAAATAGTACTGTCACCCACAGCTAATTCCAGAGATACAAAAAGGACAGAGAAAGACAAACCAAGCTAGCTACACCAAAATAAAATAGTTCCGGTGATCTTTTACAGTAACTTCCTTTACTACAAAGGTGCTCCATGATTCATTACATAATTGATTTTTGTATAGAGAGGATGTATAATATAATCAGTTTGGAACCATAAACATAAAACTTTCTTACGCTACAGAAAATCATTGCTTGGTGCTGTCAGGCTCTCCTTTTCTTGCCATGATTATCACAGATGTAATCTGTTCAGTACAAACTCAAAGAGTAGGACATTTGGAAAAGTCATGGGGCTGTTTTCCTTAGTGCCTGAAACCAGCTATTGTCCTTTGAAGTGCAGAAATGTACCTGTCAGTATCATAGTATCTATGATACTATGACACTGACAGGTACATTTCAGTGTCATAGTATCATAGTATTTATGATACTATGATACTATGACACTGACAGGTACATTTCAGTGTCATAGTATCATAATATCATAGATACTATGTCCTCAGGGTGGGGCTGGTAATTGAGCAGTGTTTGACAATGACATATCAAAAAACAGAACCACAAAGTCCATGACACTCTTGTAAATACAGTTCTTGTCTAGATTTTTAATACCAGACCTTTAGAGTCAAATAGGTTCAGGAGAGAAGGCAAAGCCCATATCTCACTTGTCCGCTTTAGCACCAAAGATTACTACCATGACAAAGAGAAGGCATTTTTACTCCTCTAGTTCCTGAGGGCATCCACAGTCAAGGAACATTAAGTTAGCCCTTGTGAAGCTCATATACCTTATTTGATCTCTAAAGAGCTTTAAAAGCATAACTCACCATAATCAAAAGTTTGCAAGTAACTGTAATCACCTCTACACTATGCACAAAGAAAACTGATGATGTGAGTTTAGTGATGATATCTAGGTCTGCTCTGAAAACCTATGTAAAATTTTAAACATGAACCAGAGACCTGTTATGCATTTAAAATTGCACCAATCTGATGACAGATCAGTTGTCTCCAACTTCCACTGCATTTAGACCTGGGATAGAGAAACTCAAATTTCTGTTTCCAAACACATTTTGAAATCTCTAGAAGGCCCTTTCACTGAACTAACTTGCTCTGGAAGTTAAATAGATGTATACCCATCATAAATTGGTCAAAGAAGAGAAGATACTCCAATATATTTGGAAAAAAAATGCAATTAACAACAGAAATCAAATTTAGTCATAGAATGTCAGGGGCTGGAAGGGACCATGAAAGATCGTCTAGTCCAATCCCCTGCCAGAGCAGGATCACCTATACCAGATCACACAAGAATGCCTCCAGGTGGGTTTGGAATATTTTCAGAGAGGGAGACTCCACAACCCACCCTGGGCAGCCTGTTCCAGTGTTCTGTCACCCACACAGTGAAAAAATTCCTCCTCATGTTTAAATGAAACTTCCTATGCCTCAGCTTCCACCCATAATAATGCCTGAGCTTACACCCATTAATAATGCTGGAAAAAAATTGTCTCTCATAGGTTACATCCCAGAGATACTTAAAACTGATTTTTAGGATAGGATTTAAACACACCAGCTTTGCCCTGTTTGTTTTGGTACAACTGTAACAGTTTACCATGTTGAAAAAGTGTTATGCTGGTGGCAATATGAATCCCTCCTTTGAGCTTTTAGGCTCTTTCTTCAGTAGAATAACAAATATATCTACAGCCTATGTAGGACATTGAGGTGTCCTTGATCCAGATAACTAAGACAAAAAAGCCATGTGTGATGGTTTGGGTGTCCCCCGCCCCCCACACTTTTAGAAATCACACAGACTGGACTCAGTCGGCTCTGGAAATTTGAATGAAGCTTATATTTACAGCTGGCACAATTTACAAGCAGATATTTACAGTATATACAGTTATAGACAGAAATATACAAGGGAAAAAAGGTAATACAAACACAATTCCCCTCCCAGAAACCTGAGTCCCCAGGAGGGGCTCTCAACCACCCCTCACCTTCCCCTACCCCTCTCAACCTTACCCCAGTCCTAAGGAAGAATGGAGGTTCGGCCAAGAGGGTTAAAAAGCAAGGTGAAGCAGCCAAGCAAAGGGAGGGTGAGGTTAGAAAGCAAGATGGAGTCCAGCCAGCAGCCTCAGCTTCTCCCCAGCAGGCAAAGCTCCCCAGCGAAGAGAAGAAGCAAGTGCACTAATCTTTGTTTTGCCTTTCTTCTTTACACATCCCAGCAAGACTGTGAGGGAAGTAGACCTCACCATTGTTTTCATTTCACAGCCTATCATCTAGTTCTTCTCACCAAAACATGCTAGCTAGGCTCAAACTAGCACACCATGAAAACGCAGCTGCCATCCAGGTCCATCAAAGCTCCACACATGCAATGTTAGAGCAATTCTATGAGAATACATTCTATTATAGAAAATTCAAGAATACTCTGTCCCATATTGCAATGTTATGATACAGAGAAGTGGCTTGATTAAATTCAGAACTGCTATTACAGAGTTGTAAGGTACAACCAGAAATTTAGTCATCTGAAAAGATCAATGAGCTTGAAAGTCAAAGTTCCCATTCATGCACCCTGGGACAGGAAATATTTTATTATTGCTCTGTGCCAGTATGTTGCATTTGTTGTAGATCAGGTCTGTTAAATGCAAACTGCAGGTAGATCTCCATGTACATTGCAAGCATATACACTTTTTTTTTCACAGTCCTAAACTTCACAAGCATGAGAATCTCTCTTAAAGTTACTGCTCAAAATTAACGTTCAGCCTTGTTGTAATTTCAAATATTGTGATTTGGGTAGACTTGTGGATTAGAGTTCTAATTTAGGAGGCAGGAAGGAGAAAGAGGTAGAATACTTTTATCACTTGCTTGAGGAGATTACTGCACCCATGATATTATTTTCCTATGGTACATCATTCTTTCATTTTACTTCTCTCTGTCTTCATTTGTATGATTAGATTGACCATGTCATTAATCTCTCAGGTTTTTCACAAAGGTTATATCCATATTTACACTATAGTATAACATCTGTTTATTGTAATTGTCCAGATACTTTCTTTATACACCAGACCCTTCCAACTGCCTTTTCTAAATGATTGCATAATTTCCCCTCATTTTGTTAGTCATGTGGGACGTGACTGACATCACGTCACATACTGGGAATTTTACAGTCGGAGTGACCACTGGGATTCAGTAGCACAAAAGATGTGACAATAAGAATCTGCATATGCAAACAGGATAATTGTTCCCAAGGTAACTGTAAATCTGGGCCAGGGAACATAGTTTTGAAAGGTGCTACTGCCAGCTGTAGAAGTACCCCTGAGTTTATGAAGAAAATGTAATACTTACTCTTCAGCACATTTCAAAACATAGGAGAGCAAGCAGAAGGTGGGTAGGTTCAGAAAGGACATGAGGAGGAAGTTCTTCACCATAAGAGTGGTGAGACCCTGGAATGGGTTGCCCAGGGAGGTGGTTGAGGTCCCATCCCTGGAGGTGTTTAAGGCCAGGCTGGATGAGGCTCTGGACAGCCTGATCTAGGGTAGGGTGTCCCTGCCTATGACAGGGGGGTTGGAACTAGATGATCCTTGTGGTCCTTCCAACCCAGACTGACTCTAAGTACATTTAAATAGAAGTGCAATTCAGAACCCCATGTTAATAGATAAGTGACTAATGTCTTTAAACAGGCATAGCTGTATGCATTTGAATATAAATCTTTCCCTTAGGATCTCATGAGCAAACACAATGTACAAGGAATTTTAATTTTGAAGGACAGGGTAACCTGAATCATGTACATCCCTGCTTTTCTCAGGAGAAAATAGACATTTGGGTCAGGATGTCTGGTCTTTGGTCTTTCTGATGGTCTTCAATCTACTTAATTCCACTAGCTTTGATAAACATTGCTCAGTTCATAACAGCAGCATAAGGAAATTGGCAGATTAAACCTTGAATTGATACAATGGACCACATGGATTTGCCAGGATTTTTTCTTCTTGCTTTTCGCTGCTGAATGATGATCTCAAGTCTGAGGCAGTCACGCACATATAGTGTGGACTGTGTGATGCAAGATGCAGAGCCCTGAAGCATGAAAAAGTTGATTGAAATGGAAACTCTGATAATCACACTTTGATCTAAACATCCTAGTAGAGCTTCACAGGAATGTGGTCACGTGCAGAAGGTCAAGAGTGGCTAATAACAGGACAGACTAAATGACAGCTCTTAAACAACTACTGTTGTGTCAAAGTGATGCACCAGAGGTTTCATCAAGACAGATGAATAATAGCCAACAGAACCAAAACTTAATAGCCATATCCAGTCTCAAAAGTCTTACTTCAGTTATTCAGGGGATCCATCTAACAGAGATTATAAACTAAATCCTCATTTAAATCAACAAAAGTGTCCTCTGCAAAAATGGAAAAATCATTAGTATAATTTGAGAGAAAGACTAAAACTATCTGAATCTTAGATCAAGTTTATATGACATTTAGCATGAGAATTTTCTGATCATTCAAAACTTTGTTGCAATTATCTTCAGATTTCCCCAGACAGCTTGTCCTGATGGCTATGTCCACTTGAAACATAATATATTAAAATAAAGTAAATTTCAGATCTATGGGTAAAAAAATTATGTGAATATGTGATAGCAAACTAGATTCTCTTATTGGCATGTTAACCCCAAAGCAACCAATCTGTTTTAATAAATGCAGAAGAAAAAACCTGAAAACAATCAGCACCTTTTGTTTGACAGAAACAAATGAAATGTCAGGCCGAAGGATTATCTTTTACCATAAATGTATAAGCATCTGAAAAGAAGGGTTTCTAATGAAAGCGCTTCTTCAAGCAGAACAAGCACACTACGACGGCAAAGCTATCGCAATACAACACAACATTCCGGTGGGAAATAGACTCACATCAAGAAATCTTATTATTTCTGTGACTATGCTGCAACATGAGTAATTTTAATGAGTGTAACAGCAACTGCCTCCCTACAATCACTCCACAGGCATTCTTCTTGTGCAAAGTACAGTGAAATCTAAGCTTTGCCAAACCTCTTCGGGTCCAGAAAATATGTAAGGGGAGAGTTCTCTGAAATTTCTTCTCTCATGTTACTACAATACAGGTCATGTCTGCCACATCACTTCAGCCATTCCATTAAGTGTTTATGTGAAGTAAAACATTAACAATGCCTTCATTTCTACAAGATGCATTTTGAGCTTTTTGCAAACGACATTGCTTTCTGCTGCGCTGTTTCCTTGGATGCAGCTAGTGACTCCAGCTTCTTATTCAGCAATGTAAATTCCATCTAGTCCCACCAAAGTCAATGGTTAGGATTGATGCTTTCAGTCCTAAAGTATCCAAATGTCTTTCTGGGTCAGTCCAGTAGATTAAAGTTTCTGGTCATTTCTTACACAATAGAAACTATATAGATAGCACCCAAGATATACTGGTATTCTGAGGGATCCTTTGGATGCATCTTTCAGAGAAGAAAATTTCACAACATGTTGTCATGGAGGGGTATTCTGCCACCTATGCCAATTGTGCAGGAGGGGAGAAATTAATTGGTGCAAGATGATATTTTATAAAAATATATAATTTATTGATGTCAATATTCTGAACTCTCGCCACCCCCAGCCACTGAATTTTAATATTAATATCTGTTCTACACGGTTATGAAAGACATTCTAGGAATAATATCAAACAGTAACTTGTTAATAACTAGCAGACATTCAAATTATAAACAGAGAGAGATTTCCCCGAGGCAAGTAGTGCTTGGGGTCAACATACTGCTTGCCCAGTATACGGGCCCAAGCTCTTTCTGCTCTATGGCAGAAGGCAATAGAGAATTACAGAGGCATTAAAGCATTTACTCACAAATCCTCATTAATTATCAATCACCCTCTGAGGCTACATCATAGCTTATACAAGTGTTCAATCTTCAGGGTACTCTGCCTGTGGATGCTGGCTGGAATCCTCCCGGCTTCAGGGGAAAGGAGAATCTTCCCGGCTTCTGGGGAAAGGACAGTCTCTGACCTTGTTCTCCTGGCTTCTGCTGGACTATCTGTATGTTCAGAGATTCTTAGGCAGGACCTCAGGTGTAGAAGGAGTACAATGTCATGCAGTCTCAGCACGGTGTCACACTGATCACAGAGGCCGATTACATGCAGACAATTCAGTCTAGTCCTGGTAACTCACGGCAGTGGAGCTTACCAGGCAGTGATAAGGCAGCAGGCATGCACGGGAGATTAAGCTCCATAGATACAAGCAGGCTTCAGCATAATAATGAGAACAAGTGAGCAAGCAGGCGAGCACATTGTTTACCCGTGCATCTCTACTTATCAAATGTGGGCCGAGATTAATGGCCCATTGGCCACCACAATGACCAATCAGCTTGGCAGTCAGCCAGAGCAATACCGTAATAGGGAAAAGCCACAGGCCTGGACCTTCCAAATATGGGGATAACATGGGCCTAGCACCCAGTGGGCCATAAGCTGGGCACATGGGCTTATACACCCACGTTACACAATCAGGGGCCCTGGGCAGGCCAGACTTTATGGCACCGGGTTTGTCATGCCCCTTTTTGTTTGTTTATGTGTTTACCTCTGGTTTGGGCAGAAAAACATGTTCAGGCAAGGCAAGGCATGAATAAGCATATTTGGGCCTCCACGACAAATGTCAAGCTGATAAAACTGTACATAGTTACACACTATCATTACCTTATGCTTTATAAGTTATTGTTGTGGTTTAATGAGGAGACAGATTGATCTATTACTCCGAGTGGGGCAAAAAAATAACGCTCGGACACAGCCCATTGGAGAATTGGAAAGTTTAAATGAAGAAGGAATTCACAAGCTACAATGTTACAGTTCTACATAGTGGTGAGCCTAGCAAAGCATATAAAATACACAAATTCATATTCAGTCTTGGCCCAGTCCTGCAAACTGGGCCTACAACATTCTCATTAAGCCAAAGCTTCACACAAAATGCAAAATCCCGGGCCCATATACTCCCCCTCCCTACCACGCCAAAACCATTTTTGTAACACAGCACAAAATTCAGCTCGGGAGCTGCAGGTCCAATTAAGCCACTCCAGGCCTAATTGGCAGCATTGCCAAGGCTGGCCAGGCCTTATCTTCCCCATCATGGAGATAAGAACCTTCACATCCTTCCTGGGAAGAAAGAGAAAGGAGAAAAGAGAAGAATCTGACTTTCAAATCTATAGGGATGACTTTCAAATCTATAGGGATGCAGGACTATGGATATGGAATACACTACTTCCTTTGTCCACCCACCGGGCTGGATACTCTGGACACTGGTGTTCTCAACTCTGTGGTGTTTCTTGTTAAAGGCATCCACCCTAAACTGCCACAGCTATACTTACTTCAAAAAGTGGTAGGAGCGTATTGCCAGTTGTAGTAATTAATTATAGTTCAGCTAGAGTCAAAGAACATTTTCTTTTGATTTATACTCAAAGAGATATGACCTAGAGTACAGTAGTTCTCTCTCCATCCTAAGGAAACTCTTTTTTCTGTAACTCATGAGTTACTTTTTAAATGTCTTCTAAAGTGCTTTATCCCCACAATCTTCTTCCTTGATTTTGGTGATTTCATTAATTTAGTCTTCTCATGTTAACAATTTTCATTATTTATATTTTATGTATATTTAAATTCAACTCCTTTGATTTTCTGTTATGAAAATTGTCAAGTGTTTTACATTGCATGACTTTGAATGACTTCATATTCCTCTTTAGGTTAAAGTTTAAAGAGTGCTCAGTAATACTTAAACTTGTCCCAAAGTTACTTAAGAGCTATTTGCATAATTTGAGAACTGACATTCCAAACATACAGGAGATTCCTACTTAAAAGTAACTTACAAAACAAACAAAACAAAACAAACAAACAAACAAAACAAAACAAACCCCCAAAACCCAAGCAAGCAAGCAAAAAACAACCAAACAACAACCTTCATAAAAAAAGAAAGAAGGAAAAAAAAGAGAGCTGAGCAGACTTTATAAGGATGATATGTCTGGATTCTTCACAATCTGCACTGCCATTTGTATCCTCAAGCAAACCTGTCTTTCAACTTGTATCCAAAAGAGTTAATATCTGACCTTTATTTGCATGAGAGAATGCAAATACATGACCACATTTTGTCTCTTCTCCTCAAGCATTATTTCATCTTTCTAGAGAAGTCCAGGTGTCACAGGAAACAAGCTTGCCTCCAACTCCTAACTGTAACCAAATGGTACTCTCATGCCCACTACAAGCATGGGTTTTGTTCATCAGTTTGTGAGTTGTTTTTTCTTGTACCTTTTGTAAGCACCATATACATTCAATACAAAATCTTAGAAAGTGAAACATTTTGATAGTCTGGAAACATTACTCCAATAATGATGTCAGCTTAAGAGAAAACCAAACCAAACCCACAACAACAAAAGGGGTAGGAAGAAATCATCAGGAGAAGATAGCTTTCCTGCCCCACAAAATGGGAGCTGACTAAGGAAATAAAGGCTTATTTTTCTGTAAAGAGATGGTCAGGGTCATCTTATTTCAGTTACAAGATTCATCCTTTCTTGAACAGGTGTCCTGAAGTAAAATTACTAGAAAACTAAGCCAAGCAGAAGCTTCTTGTCCTATACTTAGTAGCTACAATTGAAACTACTCATAAATGGCTCTAGAATGCCTGCCACCACTTCAGCTGAGGGAAAGCATGTGGAACAGGACAGTCTTGAGAGTGCAGCTATGGGTTTAGAGGATGTTCTCAAATCACAAACACAGAAAGATAAATAAGACCAGTATGTCTGCAAAACTTTTGTTTCAACTTGAAAAATCCTCCATGCTCCACAGAGATTTTGAACTGGTTCTGCTAGCAGGGCTGATGTCTGTTCAGAAGGAAGTTAAGCTAAACAAAGTGACTGAGCTGAACGATTGTGTAACCTACATTGTTCCAGGTAATAAAAATAGAAAAACTGGCTGGATAAGTGTGTTTCATACACCGTAAGTATTCCCACACACTTCATAAAATAATGAGCTTGATGCTTGAATAGGCCAGTGGCTCTCAAGGCAATACATTGCTTGGTTTATCTTCCACTCTTTTTGAAACTTTCCATGGGATCTTTAATTTCCACATGGGTAACCAAACAAATCCTTCATTTAAAGTGTCCTCTGAACAACTTGTTGTTTTTTTACAGTGCAGCAGCTACCCCTCCCACCATCAGCACTGCACTGCACTGCACTACCAGGACTAGGCATAAACACCTTCATCTGAATCTCAGTATCTTATCAACCAGCAGTGAAAGTGACTGAGCAATGATAACACTAGAAACCACACGGTGTACTCACCTAGTGCTATTCTGTTTTCACTCCATTATGTTGGCACTGACAAAAGCTCTTGCTGTTTGCAAATTTCAGTTTAAAAAGAATTCCAGATTAAAACGTTTATCCTCAAATTGTTGGCAATAACAGCCCAGAAGAGCAGCATAGCCACTTTCAGGAGCTAATGGTCTCAAGCTCTTCCTCAGTATTCAACACCACCCTTTGACTAATTTTACATCCAGAAATTCCTATATCTACTTTATCCAAGATCTGCTAATATTTTTGGTTATATGTATTCATCAGTTGTATGAATTTACTGCATAAAAGTGGTAATTTTTAATCCCAGTAGTGGGAAAGAAAGAGGTTCTGATTTGACTAGGAGAGATGAAAAAGCATTTCTACTATATCTCTGCATATCTTCTCAGAGAATCAAAATATTTTGTCATACACTACTCTGAATTAGATTTTGAGTAATCTTCTTAACTACACAGCTCAGAGAATCCATGAAAAAATGACAGGTTTCACAGTTTCAGGGGATTTTGCTTAGAAGAAGCACTGTAAGAACTGGGAGCAGCTTTTCAGAAGTAATTAAGCAATACATGGAAAGTAAACATTTCAACATCCTTATAATTTGCCTCATAGACTGCTGACAAACTTTTTTCCCTTTTGCCTTATTTATCAGTGATTTCCTGTTGTTGGAACAATAGGGGTCACACCAATAAAGTGCCATGGGGAATGACAAGAGAGGCTCACACCTGAAATCAGCCTTCCCCTGCCTCATTCAGATGTTTTCTTTTGTACACAAGTCACACAAGGATCTATGGTTCACTTCCATGAAGTATAATCCTCATGCTAACAGCAAAGCCAACACAATTGTTAACGTTACCTGTCTCCAAATTTCCCTAAAGCCACTTTACCTAATATTTTTGGTTGAAGATGGTGACTTTTCCATTTTTCCTAGATATGTGTTAGTACTGCATACTTCTTATAACATTATCATAAGGTTTTCCCGAGGTTACATCTTAACTTCTTTTTCTATGCATTATCCAGAGGTCAAGATAACCATAGATGATGAAACATGACCAGAGAAAGGGATTTCTTGAAAAATACTGAATGCCTTTCAGGACAATTAAGAAGTAAATAAGAAGTGTGATGAAGAATGACAATTGTAGTAATAACAGTAATAATGTGTCACAAAGAAAATATGAAAGCCAATCTTGACTGTAGATGAATTTGTGTGATGGACAGATAGATCTTTTACTTTTTTGTATTCATTTATTCTCTTTCAAATTTGCTTTTGGAACTAAAGAGGGGCAATAAACACATAGCCTATGTTATAACAGAGACTAGAATCACACTTTGAACCAACTAGCTGTGAAAACCAATATAAGTATCAAAAGAAAATGGTGAAAATTGAAATTATAACTCCTCCTTTCCCTTTCTGAGAGCTCCTGTATATCTGCTGCAACAGGATCCTGAACATTGCTTAAGTGGAACTTTCCATTTTCCCCAACTTTATCAATTATATATTTTGGTAAACTCCATAGGGGTTTATGCCATGGGGACAAATTCAGAGCAAAATTTACAGTCCTCCTTCCAAGATCTGCTAATTGTTGAAATAATCTAAATTAGCCATGTGTCCTGGAGTCCTGTATACCCCCAAATTCCTCTCCCTCTGTGGTTTGAATAGGAGAGGAAAAGGCGCAAAAAGACCTGTTTCCCCCCCTGCCCTGCAGGCATGAAGTGGGGGAGCAAGGGACCCTTCCAGCACTAGGGGTGTCCTGTGCACTGCCTGCACTGGGATCAGGATGGGAATTGGCTGTGGTCTTCGTGCCTAGGAAGTGGTAATTCATCTCTTTGTCTAGGAAGAGTATAAATATTGGGGAGATTTCCTGCCTTGGGGTTCCCACCTTAGGGTTCTCCCTGACCTGGATAGCCTCTACAGAAGGAGTCCCTGACACTCCTTAGGACAAGCTCCTCAGGGACAGGGCTGTCTCTGCTTTGGACTGCTTCCACCTTAAGCACCCTTTATGCAGGCTCTATAGTCCTTAACGACCCTTGGAGGCTTCTGAAAGACAGCAAGGGGGCAAGCATCTGGACTGCCCTTTCAGCCAGCCTGACTCACCTGTGAGTAAACTTAATGGCTCAGCATGATTAATAGTGGGGGATGATATGTTTAATAGCTTAAACCTTTTCCAACTTCTGACTTCCAAAATAGCCAACTCTACCTATGGTATCCGTGTAGATCTTCTCCGCCAAATTGAATCTGCTAATTAAAACTAAATTAATTTCTGTATATAGTTTTGGGGGTGAGTTTTTGGGAAAATAAAATAACTCTATTTTTCTATAAATTCCTGGCAGACAATCACTTTGGGAAGACCTCATTGCTGTCTACAACTACCTGAAGGGAGGTTGTAGCCAGGTGGGGGTTGGTCTCTTCTCCCAGGCAACCAGCAACAGGACAAGGGGACACAGCCTCAAGTTGTGCCGAGGGAAGTATAGGCTGGATGTTAGGAGGAAGTTCTTCCCAGAGAGAGTGATTGGCATTGGAATGGGCTGCCCAGGGAGGTGGTGGAGTCACCGTCCCTGGGGGTGTTCAGGAAAAGACTGGATGAGGCACTTAGTGCCATGGTCTAGTTGACTGGATAGGGCTGGGTGCTAGGTTGGACTGAATGATCTTGAAGGTCTCTTCCAACCTGATTGACTCTATTCTATTCTATTCTATACAATTACTTGTAATTGAGGATGGTTGTATCTGCCCCTAGTGAGTAACATCATTTTTCCCTGAATGGTAAGAAATATTCTGAATTTTGTGCCTATTCTCTGCTTAGATGCCTCTCTAAGTTGCCATCCTTCTCCAGTTCATGAGCTCTATGCCTTCGTTTTGCATGTGAAGAAAAATAGAGGTCAGTATTAGGCTCAGGATAGATTTCTACGGAAAATTGCTTTGTAATTACTCTGCAGATGCAGCTATTTGTGAACTTTCAAACTTATTTGCAGTCTTGACTGCCTGAATTCATTCCCAGTCTCAAAGATCTGTTTTGCTTCTCCTTTAAACAATACTGTACCTTGTCTTAGTAAGTTATGGTTCATTTTCACTGTAACTCTTGCTTTTGATACAGGTGGGACAGCCTTTTCTTATAACGTAAATGCTCTGGATCAAACAGCACATTGATCCAAACGATGTCTCCAAGGTCAAAGAGGCAGTCAGTGTCAGCACTGGGGTCAAATTTATGAAAACCCAGATGCTTACAGACCGTAGCTCTCCCAATGCCATGATTAAAGTGGAAGTTCTCAGTTCCAGAAGGGATAGAGGACTGCTGTCAGCAGCACTAGGCTGAACACTGAATGCATAATCAGCAAAGTGAAAAGAACAAATTTAGTGAGTCAGAGCATTCGGTCCCATGCTGAAAGATTAAACTCCAAAGTATTTTTTATTTGTTTGGGTTTGGGTTTGGTTTTTTTTTACGTTTTTGTTTGGTTTTTTTGTTTGTTTGTTTGTTTTATTTGGTTGTTGTTTTTTTTTTTTTTTGTTTAGTTGGTTTTGCTTTGTTTTCCTGTAGGATCAAGGTTTAAAATTGACCAGTATAACTCAAATGATAAATCCAGAGAGAACTTTTACAGGAAACCATTTGAGGCCAGGCTTGAAACAAAAATCCTATAGTCAAGAACAAATGTCATAAAAGCATCAGGACATATTGATTGTGCAACTGTTGAGAACATTAAAAATGGGGAGGAAAAAGTGAAGCACCATAACCCTTTCCCTAGAGGGTGCAGTAGTGACAGTTTCTGTCGAGGCACCTTAAGAACAATTCTGGTGTCCAGACAAAGGCCTCTTATGCCACCTTACACATTGCATGTGTCTGAGATCTTCACAAAGCTGACAGACATGACACAAAACCTGTGCAGAAGTGTCCTTTCCAGAGTGGTAGTTGAAGACCAGAGGTCTTGCCCAGGCACCTAGATCGCACTCTTTGCTTCAGAAGTGATTATAAGCTGAATCGTGAGAAGATATGGCTGCTTGGTTCTGATTTATGCTGGAAAATGTGAGACTGCTCACTGAAACCTTGTGAATAAGCAAACCTCAGTAAAAGGTTTGAAGAAAACAGGGTAGTTATGACATTTTACTTAAACTAACTTTGTAATTTATTTCTTTTCCAGATAGATGTAAAACTTTTTGCATTCCTTCATGAAGAATCACTAACATGAAAGAAAACAACCAGTAACAAAAGTTCAAAGAAGGACTAATCTTAGCATATGCACACATAAGTGCTTTTTCTTAGTCAGAAAAGTAATTGGCAATAATTCGTTTCTGGTGAGTAATAGCAAACTTTAAATCTCATATTTTTTTTAGGTTTCCTTAACATCAGAATTTAGGTATGGTTTGAGTTACAACATAGATATTGGCCTCTATTTTTCCCAAGCCAATTTCTCTAGCTGCAGTAAAGAAGCAGATCTTTACATTCCAACTCTGACTTTGTTATAACTACAATGATCTGTAAATACAATGCTCAGACCAACTGCCAGTGCAGAGTACAATTTGCCTTTCTGCTGTAAAGGAGGAGGAGAAAAAAAAAAAAGAGAGAGAAAAGATACACCTTTACAATGAGACTCACTTGAAAAAGTTAAGAGCAGTAAACTGTACCCTTTGGAAAAAATGCTGTTTTCATTTTTGTTGGGCTGTATTTTCACCTAGGACGACTGTGGCCTCACATTTGGCCTTGCTGGAGTGAATGCGACATTTCTTCTGCAGCTGCTTTATCTGCTTTTCATGCAGTCTGTGCTGAAGTTGTACGTGTGAGGAAGGAAGAAGAGGCAGTACTTTGTTAATCAGAATTCGCTTGCAGAGCAGTTTCTTATGCATCTATTTGCTGCACAGAGACATTAAAATTCTGTCGTTTGTTCCAAATTTTCTGGAATACAAAGTATTGCATGCAACAGTGGTCTGCATTATGCCATTAGCAAACATTTGCTTTCATGTTCCACAAAATCACTTTTTTTTTTTTTTTTTTCTCAGAGAAAATGTGTTTGGATTTTTACTTTGAAATGAGAATCACACCAGAAAGCATCCAAGGACAAGAAAACCAATGGTGTTGTATTATAAAATATTAATAACTCTGTGTGTTATTTTTCATACAATGAGAAATACAAATATACGGTTGTGATTTGAGGGCTTCCACCTGCCAAAATCCCTTCAGTGCATCAGTCCTCATTTCTCTAACTGGCGAATCAGTAACCAGTAACAGACATTCATATACTAAAAGAACCGCTGTTAGAAATGTGTGTGATGTTCTATATAAGACAGAATGCTCTCTACATTGTAGAGTCATCTTTGTATTATAAGCAGTGAATCCATATACAAAGTAGAAAATCAACAAACCCAAACCTTTTCTAGCCATCCTTTCTCGTATACTCATTACTCCCCAGTGATAATGATTAGCTGTGATATCAAGAGAAGATTGTGGTTGTATCTGTGAACTCATTTCAGAGGGCAGCTATTAATCATGTGTCCATTTAAACATGGTTACTGTGGCTAGGTAGTCGATGTGTCCCTTTCATCTGCTTGGAGACACCATGCTCCTCCCCAAAAAGAAACACAAAAAATATTTAATGTGTCTTTTATTTTACTGACAGCCAAACTACTGTGACTTTGTAGCCTTTAGACAAGAGCAAGTACTCAGTAAAATAAAAGCAATTCAGTGATGGGTCCAGAGCAGAATTATGCAGTATTTGACATTTCAGTGACATCTTAGCAAAATACTGTCTGGTGAAATCTATTAGGGAACAATCTCCCAGATTAGCTGCTTTGACTCTGGTCTTCTGGTTCAAGTGCAAGCATAAAATATCTTTCATACAATGTCAGTCATAGTTTGAGTGATATTCTGTTCACCGTAGTCACTGTTGTCAGACTACAGAGAAACAAAGGGAGCAATTGCACATCAGGCAATCAGAATAAGGAAGCTTGAAAAGGTGCTGCATGTGAAGACTTAACCCTAGATATAAATCAAATTACTAAGCAGTTTCCACTTGTCCTGGGATACTCCAAATTCTTCTTTTCCCTCTCTCACTCCATGAGTTTGATGAAAGGAGAAAGGCGTGAAAACCTCCCTTCCCCTTGCACCCTGCCCTGCAGGCTTAAAGGGGGGCAGTAAAAGGTGCCTTTTCTGCACATGGGCTGACCTATGTAGATGCCCATGCTGAAATCAGGCTAGTGATTGGCTATGTTGTGGTGGTTTGGGTGTCCCCTGTCCCCCCCCACACTTTAGAAATCACCCAGACTAGGCTCAGCCAGCTCTGGAAATTTGAATGAAGCTTATATTTACAGCTAGCACAATTTACAAGCAGATATTTACAGAATATACAGTTATAGACAGAAATACACAAGGTAAAAGGTAATACAAACACAACTCCCCTCCCACAAACTTTAGTCCCCAGGAGGAGCTCTCAACCACCCCCTCAGCTTCCCCCTACCCCTCTCAACCTTACCCCAGTCCCAAGGAAGAATGGAGGTTCGGCCAGGGGGATTAAGAAGCAACATGAATCAGCAAAGCAAATGGAGGATGAGGTTAGAGAGTAAGATGGAGTTCAGCCAGCAGCCCCGAGCTCCCCAGCAGGTGAAGAGCCCAGAGTGAAGTGACTTTATCTATATTTTGCTTTTTATTCTAATACATTTTAGTGAGGCTACGAGGGAAGTAGACATCACCATTGTTTTCATTTCATAGCCTATGGTCTAGTCCTTCTCACCAAAACATTCTAGCTAGCTTCAAAGTAGCACAAACTGCACCCAGTATAAATGGTAAATGGACACTTTGTTTAGAAAAAGGATAAATAGAGCAGGGGTTCCCACCTTGAGAGTTCTCGCCTTGAAAGAGCTTCTGCCTTAACAGAGTGCCTGACAGGATAGGTTCCTGTTGTAACTGGATAGTCCCCACTTTTGGACAGCTCCTGCCTTTTGTATGGCTCTTGGTTTTATCCCATCCCTGCTTTTGGACAGTTCTCTCCCCTTTTGCACCCTTTTGTGCAAACTGGCAGGCTTGTCAAGCCTGCGGTCCTTTGAGAGTCACTGGCAGACCACCCTCTCTCAGACCCTATCAGTAGCCAACTTCCTGGCTGCCTCCCAGGCTGGGGAGCCCTAGCAGTTTTGGCTCTCCCCTACCGTTATGANTCCCCTTTTGCACCCTTTTGTGCAAACTGGCAGGCTTTCAAGCCTGCGGTCCTTTGAGAGTCACTGGCAGACCACCCTCTCTCAGACCCTATCAGTAGCCAACTTCCTGGCTGCCTCCCAGGCTGGGGAGCCCTAGCAGTTTTGGCTCTCCCCTACCGTTATGAATGAAGCATCGTTCCAAGACTATCCCACTTGGGAAGAAGTGCTCAAGACACTTCCCAGTTTGGCAGCTCTGCCACTCGTCTTGGACCTCTGCGGTGTGGATCTCTATTACTGGATATTGCCTGCAATGTCAGAAGGCTGCTCCTGCAGAGGAATTCAGTACAGGATCACTGCTGAATGCCTATCTCACCTCTGTGAGTAAGCTTTTTCTTTAATCTTCTGTTAAGCCTGATTGATAGTGGAATAAAGCTGTGTTTATAGCTTAGCCTTTTCCATTTCCTGACTTCCTAAATATCTAAATTCATCCATAATATCTTTTTTTTGGAAGGTATTCCTGATCAAATTGAATCTGCTAATAAAGTAAACTAATTTTGTATATAGTTTTGGGGCAAGGTTGCAGGAAAATAAAATATTTTTTATATTTCCTGACTTGGCCACATTATTAGCCTGTGTCCATGACACCACTGATCCTTCATATTAGCATTTCTGAAAAATTAAGTAAGTCCTTCAGTGTCTACATAGTAGATAAATCAATGCCAGAATTGGTTTTCATACTTCTATTCACGGACGTAAAGTGAATACACAGTACACAGCCTGTTCAGTGCCTTTGTTGTATCAAGCTGAACCTTTCTTACCACCTAATTAAATGAATAGATTTCTATCGGAGACACAAATCCACCAATTAATCAAATTCTATTGTTTCTACTTAAGGAGAGAAGCAGAAGGTCTTTACCTCATCCAAGCAGCTTGCATATCATGAAGAATTCCACAATAACAGCTTCACTCTTCTATACATTTTTGGCCATGACATATGTCCCTACTACATTTGGTAGTGATTATAAGAAAACATGTTAAGTATTGATAGGATCAGTGATTGCAGGAGTGGAGTTGCAAAAATGGATGTATTGTAGAGTAGATCTGGGCACAGGGATGCATGCATCACTCCTTTGTAATTATTTTTTAATATTTATAAACCACCTAATGTTTTTGCAGCTGTTGCTCTGAGCACTAGCAATATTCAAAGCTGTACTCACAAGTGCAGCCATGAGCTCTGTCTCTCTTCAGAGAAACATCTTTTTCTTATTTGCCTAAGAATTTTAACACAGCTTTTCAAGATAATCAAGATCCATTCCGGGTAACAGCAGCAGCACTTCACCCTCCAGCATGTCAAACCTCATTCTTCTTTACCTTTCTACGCTCCCCCATCAGCAGCCCAAGCAGGCAGCATTACTGAACCAGTCAGCCTGACCTCAGTGCCAGGGAAACTGATGGAGCAGGTTATCTTGGGGGTGATAAGAGCTCACCTGAGGGATGGCAAAGAGCTCAGGTCCAGCCAGCATGGGTTTAGGAAGGGCAGATCCTGCCTCTCCAACCTGATCTCCTTCTATGATCAGGTGACCCGCTTGGTGGATGTGGGGAGGCCTGTAGATGTGGTCTATCTGGACTTCAGCAAGGCCTTTGACACTGTTCCCCACAGCAAACTGCTGGCTAAGCTGTCAGCCCACGGCTTGGATGGTAACACTCTATGCTGGGTTAGGAACTGGCTGGAGGGCCGAGCCCAGAGAGTGGTGGTGAATGGTGCCACATCCAGCTGGCGGCCAGTCACTAGTGGTGTCCCTCAAGGATCAGTGCTGGGCCCCATCCTCTTTAACATCTTCATAGATGATCTGGATGAGGGCATTGAGTCAGTCATCAGCAAGTTTGCAGATGACACCAAGCTGGGGGCTGATGTGGCTGGGTTGGAGGGCAGAAGGGCTCTGCAGCGGGACCTTGACCGCCTGGACAGATGGGCAGAGTCCAATGGGATGGCATTCAATGGCTCCAAGTGCAGGGTGCTGCACTTTGGCCACAACAACCCCATGCAGAGATACAGGCTGGGGTCGGAGTGGCTGGAGAGCAGCCAGACAGAGAGGGATCTGGGGGTGCTGATTGATACCCGCCTGAACATGAGCCAGCAGTGTGCCCAGGTGGCCAAGAGAGCCAATGGCATCCTGGCCTGCATCAGGAATGGTGTGGCCAGCAGGAGCAGGGAGGTCATTCTGCCCCTGTACTCTGCACTGGTTAGACCACACCTTGAGTACTGTGTTCAGTTCTGGGCCCCCCAGTTTAGAAGGGACATTGAGATGCTTGAGCGTGTCCAGAGAAGGGCGACGAGGCTGGTGAGAGGCCTCGAGCACAAGCCCTACGAGGAGAGGCTGAGGGAGCTGGGATTGTTTAGCCTGGAGAAGAGGAGGCTCAGGGGAGACCTTATTGCTGTCTACAACTACCTGAGGGGTGGTTGTAGCCAGGAGGAGGCTGCTCTCTTCTCTCAGGTGGCCAGCGCCAGAACGAGAGGACACAGCCTCAGGCTGTGCCGGGGGAAGTTTAGGCTCGAGGTGAGGAGAAAGTTCTTCAGTGAGAGAGTCATTGGACACTGGAATGGGCTGCCCAGGGAGGTGGTGGAGTCGCCGTCCCTGGAGCTGTTCAAGACAAGGTTGGACGTGGCACTTGGTGCCATGGTCTAGCCTTGAGCTCTGTGGTAACGGGTTGGACTTGATGATCTGTGAGGTCTCTTCCAACCTTGGTGATACTGTGATACTGTGATAATTGTATGAAGGTGACCATACCTGTCTCTAAATCCCATCAGCAGTTGCTTCTTGGAAGTGAAGAATGGCAGCTTGCAGAAAGCAAAATTATCCTGAGCTAGTCATGAAACAAAGGACAGAGATAAATGATGAAAAAAACAAAGTCACTGACAGGATTTGCTCTATGCAGTGGTTGTGCAGTTCAGCTGCTGTTCATTGTACTGGAAACAACTGTCATAATATTATGTTCACTTCAAAACTACATAATGATCAGAACATTTTTTGGTAATTAGGAGATTCAGCTGAAGGCAGTAAACCAGGTGAACTACACCGCAATTAGGAATGAAAAATATGCTGTTCAACTTTATTCATTTTTATTGAAGCAATGATCAGAAATTAAAGTCTTGTGATTTCACTACTAAATGGATTGTACAAGGAAATTACCTACTAAGGTGGATAGGTGATGGCCACAGCAAGGAGGGATGTAGGTGGCATTTTCAGAACTAAAAGTAAGTGGACCAAAGCATCCTGAGACAGTTTAAAACGGAGATTTTACTCTGCTGAAGGCAATAAAGCATTACCAATATTCCTCAACTAAAACTATGCCTCAGTGAGTGCAAGCTGAAAGTGAAGTGCTGCTAGATTAGAATAGGTGCATAAAATGTGCATAAAAGGTGTGGGTGACTGCACAAAGTGAGGAGCAGCAAAGAATAAAACCGTAGTATTAAGAAATATTTGAAAATGCTGCTTTAATATGGCATCTCTGTGCCCATCCTGAGAGACTACAAAATAATTTATCTGTAGCCATGTTTTTACCAGCCTTAAATGCACCTGTAAAACAAATTTTAAAATCTGTAAACAAATTTTAAAACCTGTGGGAAGCAAAGCCTTCCAGGCTCTGAGCACTATTAATATTTAACTCAAAGTCTCTTCCAAATTCCATTTTTTAACATCTTTATCTCAGAGTGATAGGAGCATCATTGATAATAGAAGTCATAAAGAAAGGTTTCCTTTATCCTTAAGTTGCATTGTAGACTCTCCCTAGAAATTAAGGCTCAAGATAAACTCGAATGGATGCATAGGATAATGACAAATACTTAATAGAAGAATGGCTTATGTATGAAAGTGTAGAAATCATGTTTCTTAAACATAATAATTAAATAAGTAAACAGCTCAAAATTCTCTTCAATGTCCTCTTCTCCAGGCCAAACACACCCTGATCTCTCAGTCTTTTCTCATAAGGCAGACATTCCAGTACACTAATCATCTTAGTAGCACTCTGCTGGACTCTTTCCAGTACTTTCTTGTCCTGCTTGAACTGGGAAGCCCAGAAGTGGATGCAGGACTGCTGATGAGGCCTTACCAGGGCAGAGTAAATGGTGAGGAGAACCTCCCTTGCCTTGCAGATTGCATTCTTCTCGATGCAATATAAGTTGCCATTTACCGTCTTGCAAACGAGTGTGCACTATTGATTCATGGTTAGCTTGTGGTTCACCAGGACTCTCAAGTCCTTTTCTCATCAGGTCAGCCCACAGTCTGTACTGATACATGAAGCTGTTCTCCCACAGATGTACTATTCTACAACTTGCCTTACTGAACCTCATTAGATTCCCCTTTGCCTGACTCTCCAGTCTGTCCAGTTCACACTGAATGGCAGCACAGCCTTTTAGCTAGTCAGTCACTACTTCCAGTTTTGTAGCCTTAAGAAACTGGCTAAGGGTACACTATTCCTTTGTCCTGGTCATTGATGAAGGTGATGGACAAGATTGGACCAAGTACTGACCCTTGGAAAACACCACTAGCCACAGGTCTCCATACATACTCTGCTGCACTGACCAAAACCCTTTGAGCACATCCACAAAAAATTGGATGTTTACTTTACTTCATTGATCTCTAACTTAATGTTTTTCAACCAACCAAAATCTTCCTTTCTGCTGACTTTTTCTGTGATCTCAAAGGTCTGGGACTCCTGAGTCTTTGTCAGTAAAGACCAAGGCAAAGAAGACATTCAGTAGGCTCTGCCTTCTCTATCCTCTCTCACAAGGCTCTCCAATTCATGCAGTAGCAGGCCCACAATTCTTCTAGTTTTCTTTTTACCTGTAATGTACTTGAAGTAGTTTATCTTGTTGCCCTTGACTTCTCTTGCCAGTTGTAATTCTAAGGAGGTGTTTGCTTTTATTGTTGCATGCCTACATACTCCAATAGTATCCTTGTATTCCTCCTGAGTGGTCAGTCCTATCCTCTATGTTATATAAACTTCCTTCTTTCATTTGAGTTTCAAAATTATCTTGTGTGATGGTTTGGGTGTTGCCCACCCCCACACACTTTGGAAGTCACCCAGACTACACTCAGGTGGCTCTGGAAATTGAATGAAGCTTATTATTTACGGCTTAGCAGAATATACAAGCAGATATTTACAGTATATACAGATATATACAGAAATATACCAGGTAAAAGGTAATGCAGAAACACAACGCCCCTCCCAGAAACCAGAGTCCCCAGGAGGGGCTTCTAACTGCCCCTTCACCTTCCCCTTACCCCTCTCAACCGTACTCCAGTCCCAAGGAAGAATGGAGGTTTGGCCAGGGGCTTAGGAAGCAAAGTGGATTAGCCAAAGAAATGGAGGGTGCGGTTAGGAGAGAGAGATGAGATGCAGCTCGGAGCTTGTCAGCAGCAGAAGTGGTTATCTATATTTTTATTTCTTGCTCTTATACATCTCAGCAAGCCTATGAGGGAAGTAGATGTCACCATTGTTTTCCTTTCACAGCCTGTAATCTAGTTCTTCTCACCAAAACATTCTAGTTTGCTTCAAACTAGCACTAGATAATAGTTTACACTTAGCATAGATATTCCACAAAGGCAAGTGCTCAAGATTCAAGAAGTACTTCTGCGTAAGTAGAAATGCAGAAAGTCTGTTTGGACAGAAAGAAAAAAAAAATAGAGGGCTTGTAACGAATCCTGAACTGGAGTCAACAAATTTCTGCTGTGCTAGGGAAAGGAATCATCATTCTGAGCTGCATAAATAAAAAAAAAAATTAATTGATTTCTGCCAGTATTGCAGAGGCCTCAGCTAGAATACGATGTCCTTTTGGGGGTTTCGTTACTATGAAAGCTGTAAACAATCTGAAGAGATTCTTGAGAAGACTGACAAATATGATAAGCAGTTCAGTAGCCATAGCCTGTGAGAAAAAAACAGAATGGATCAGGTGTGTTTACCTCAAGAAACAGCATTTTGAGGCTGTAGGAAATAAAAGTTTCTTTAAATCCATAAAGGTTAATATAAAGATGTCTATGATTGATTTGTTCCCCATATCCGCTTGAAAATGGAAAGAAAACCTGGAAGCAAACTCTTGATGAAAACAGACTTATCTTCCTTTTAAATGTTCATATTCCAGAAAGAGCTGACTTGAGGTGCAAACAAACATTCTGAAAATTGTCAATTTAATTTCTCCTGAATGTTTTCAACTTACTTTCTTCCTATTTCTGTTTATATTCCAGTGAGAGCTCCCATGAAAAATCAAATCATACAATAAAAAAGACCCTAGTACTTTTTTATCTCCTTTAGAACTATGTGAACTTGGAACAAAAATAAACATTCCTTTGATGTCTGAAAACAATAACCAGAAGTCAATTTTTATAAGACTAAAGACTTTGTAAAGTAATCTTGTCACACTAAAAATTGTGATTAGTCTCCAGTCTCACTGAAGCAGATAAAAATAGAAGGTGAGAGGATAGGAGGAGGATAAGAGAATCATAGAACTATTTTGCTTGGAAGAGACCCTGTAAGATCATCAAATCCAACTGTTAACACTGCCAAGTCACCACTAAGTCATTTAAGTGACTCCAGGAATGTTGACTCCACCAGTTCCCTGGACAGCCTATTTCAGGGCTTGACAACCCTTTCAGTGAAGAGATTTTTCTTTACATCCAACCTATACCTCCCCTGGTGCAACCTAAGGTCATTTCTTCTTATTTTATTGGTTGTTAATTTGTAGAAGGGACCAACATCCGACTTCCTGCTACCTCCTTTCAGGTAGTTATAGAGAGCTATGACACCTTCCTTCAACCTCATTTTCTCCATACTAAACAATGCCAGTTCCTGCAGGCACTTCTCTCACAAGACTTGTGCTCTAGTCTCACCAGCTTCATTGCTGGATACACTCCAGCACCTTAATATCTTGGTAGTAAATGACCCAAAACTGAATCCACTATTTGTGGTGTGGCTGTGCTAGTTTGAGCCTAGCTGGGATGTTTTGGTGAGAAGAACTAGATAATTGGCTGGAAAATGAAAACAATGGTGTTGTCTACTTCCCTCTCAGCCTTGCTGAGATGTGTAAAGAAGAAAGGCAAAACATTAGATAAAGTCACTTTGCTCTGCACTTTGTGCTGGGCTGTTCTCTTCTGCTTTGCCTGCTGGGGAGAGCTGAGGCTGCTGGCTGAACTCCATCTTGCTTTCTAACCTCACCCTCCATTTGCTTTGCTGATTTCACCTTTGCTTCTTAATCCTCTTGGCCGAACCTCCATTCTTCCTTAGGACTGGGGTAAGGTTGAGAGGGGTGGGGGAAGGCGAGGGGTGGTTGAGAGCCCCTCCTGGGGACTCAGGTTTCTGGGAGGGGAGTTGGGTTTCTGTATTACCTTTTTACCTTGTATATTTCTGTATATTACTGCATATACTGTAAATATCTGCTTGTGCCAGCTGTAAATATAAGCTTCATTCAAATTTCCAGAGCTGGCTGAGTCTAGTCTGGGTGATTTCTAAAGTGTGGGGGGTGGGGAACACCCAAACCATCACAGTGGCCTCACTTGTACTGATCATAGGAGGACAATCACTTCTCCATTCCTACTGGCCACACTGTTTTGATATAAGCCAGCTATCCAACTTTTGCCTCTAGATTTTGAAAGATCAGAGACAAGCAGCTAGCTTCTATTATCAGTCCCTCAAGACACACAAAGGCAAAATTTTACTGACCTTCCTATCAATGAAAAAATCCATTTATAATCTACTTTGGTTTCTGTTTCATTCCCACATTGCGACAAGAAAATTACAAGCTATAGCTACATCATCAGATGAAAAATTTGTGGGAATATCTGTGATGAATTGCCACATATTAGGAGATACACTGTTTTTCTCACCTGGCGTTTCAGATTTTTGGATACGTTTATGTAATAAATAGAAAACTTCCTCTAAAAACCATTCTTTAAATGTCTTGAGTCACACACAGAGTTGGGGAAGGCAAACTGCAATCTTTCATCCCATTTCACAAGTAATTGAGACTTTGTTCTGGTACCTTCCTTGCAGTGGACAACTCTCATGATTTGTGTAGCTGTCTCAGATGAGAGTGGTTATGAGTGCGATGCAGGATCGGATGCCCAAACACTGTGCAATCAATGCACTGTGTGAGACATCATTGCTACATAAGTGGCAAAGCAAAACTCACCCACATCCTATTGTGCATGGATGATGTAGCATTGTCTGAGCAAATTATTTATTGCCTTGACAGGCTGGATGGGTGGGCAGAGGCCAATGGGATGAGATCTAACAGGGCCAAGTGCAGGGTTCTACACTTTGACCGGAACAACCCCAAGCAATGCTACAGGCTGGGGACAGAGTGGCTGGAGAGCAGCCAGGAAGAAAGGGACTTCAGGGTGCTGGTTGATAGTAGGCTGAACATGAGCCAGCAGTGTGCCCAGGTGGCCAGGAGACCCAATGGCATCCTGGTCTGGATCAGGAACAGTGTGGCCAGTAAGCCAAGGGAGATTATTCTGCCCCTGCAATCAGCACTGGTCAGGCCACACCTTGAATACTGTGTCCAGTTCTGGGTCCCTCAATTCAAGAGAGATGTTGAGATACTGGAACGTGTCCAGAGAAGGGCGACAAAGCTGGTGAGGGGCCTGGAACACAAACCCTATGAGAAGAGGCTGAGGGAGCTGGAGAAGAGGGGGCTCAAGGTGGCTTCATTGCTGTCTACAACTACCTGAAGGAAGGCTGTAGCCAGGTGGGGGTTGGTTTCTTCTCCCAAGCGACCAGCAAAAGAACAAGGGGACACAGTCTCAAGTTGTGCCAGGGGAGGTATGGACTGGATGTTAGAAGGAAGTTCTTCAGAGAGTGATTTGTCATTGGAATGGGCTGCCCAGGGAGGTGGTGCAGTTGCCACCCCTCGAGATGTTCAAGAAAAGCCTGGATGAGGCACTTAGTGCCATGGTCTACTTGACTGGATAGGGCTGGGTGCTAGGTTGGGCTGGAGGATCTTGGAGGTCTCTTCCAACCTGGGTGATTCTATGATTCTATATGATAAGCCCACAGCTTTCTCCAGTATCTAGACTGAACTCCACTTTTGCTGTAACAGTTAAGAATTATCTCTGGCTGTCCCTGTGAACTGCAGTGCAGACACTGATTGGTGGATACATGAAAGAAACATCCATTGTATAGCCTTAGGTATAGTAAGCCTCAGGTGTCCACAGATGTCTGCATAGATGTGTACAAGTGATTAACAGCCATTTCTGCTATTCTGGTGCTCATTTGAAGTAAATACTGCCATATGCTTGAAAGCAAGATACACCACCGAGGATAATTGAAATATTTTACTGAGAGAAATTAAACCCTTGGCTATGAGGCGAAAACAATGACCTTTATCACTCAGTCTTCTCCTGAGAGAAGTAGTCAAAATATAAGACACACACTTCTCAGTTCTCACTTCTTTTCCTTTACTCTGGCAGTCCGTGTGGTCACATCTGCCTTAACTCTTTAATCTGAACTAACCCTTTTTTCCCTCTAACCTTCTTGCCATTTTTTGACATCTCACCTCAGATCTCTCCAGATTTATCAAAAGAGATATACAAGGATTGATCTAGTTATTTCTGAAAGGAAGAAAAGAGGGGGAAGCAGGGAGGAGGTTTGGGTCAGGAGCCTCCTGGCAGTGTGACTGTTTTGGGAGGGATTTTGTGTTTCTGTATTACTTTTAACTTGTATACAACTGTAAATATTTGTGTATATTGTATATATATGCTTGTAAATTGTGCTAAACTGCAAATATAGCTTCCTTAACTTCCAGCCAACTGAGTCTAGCCTGGTGAATTCATGGTGGGAGTGGGGGGAGGGTGACTCCCAAACCATCACAATTATGCAGCATATTTTCTGATGATTTGCACAAAATCAGCAGTACTGTGAAGTCCTTGAGGGTTTCCCAAGAAAATGTGATTTCTGCTCCACAGGAAATTCTAAAATGTGACTTTTACATAGGACAGCAATGTCATGCTCAGCTGAGGACCCTAGCCACTTACCCCTGCCAGGACCAGACTTGGCTCTGGAAAGCTAGTGACTTCAAAGTAACTTGATAGAAAAGACTTTCATTTCAACCCTGCAATAGTCTTAGCAAAAATAGCTCAGTATTTTCTGACAGAATGACTTTTTTTTTTTTTTTTCTCTCAGAAAATGATTATTTTATTCAGTTAAAATCCTGTGTAGAAATGTGACTATTTCAATAAAAGTGTCTTCTGGAAAGGATTGCTACAGTCAAAGATGCTGTTTATAGTGAAAAGTCAAAGAATGAGAGACTGGAGATATAAATGCCATCAGTCTGTGGTTCAGACTACTCTTAACTTTTGATGATTTATTTTCAGGATCAGCATTCCTTCAAGTGACTGTCAAATGTACAAGGCTACAGAGTGCCCCTTTCAATCTTTCTTGCTGAAGCATTTAGTACATGTTTTAACATTCATTGATTTGCAGAAAGACTGATTTTTATGAGTGAATTGAACACTCAGGCTGCTGGCTGTCTGGTTTCCTAAATCTGATCTGTTTCACAGCAGAGAATCAAATGTTTTATTTTTATTTTTTTCCAATTTGCAATGTAAATGTAAAAACAACAACCCAAAATAAACAAAAAAACCACCACACAACGCAAGCCAAACTACCAAAACCAAATATTCTGCTAACTGCCAAAAGTCAGATGGTCCCTGCATTCTTTGAATGTGTTTGTAGGCCAGCACCAGCAAGAGGGCCCTCATGATGATATGCATCAGCCCCCCTGATGCACCAGCCAGGGAAAGAGGTGGTTTATTTCAGAATTCTGTCTCTTTTTGGTCTTTTTTTTGCTGAAATTACTTCCTAATCTTATGCCTGTGGAGATTCCAGAGACTGGACATAAGTGAGTAATGACATGTACTAATAGTGGGAACTATTAATGAAGCACTGTTAATGTTGTAATTTATTTTGTGTGGTAACAGCAGAGTGTTCCTCACATAGCATTAGAGGACTAGAGAGAATGTTGCTCCTCCACAATTGCAGAACTGAACTGGACGTTTATCAAGGCCAAGTGTAAGGTCCTGCACCTGGGTCGGTGCAATCCCAGGCACAGATACAGGCTGGGTGGTGAATGGCTGAGAGCAGCCCTGAGGAAAAGGACCTGGGGGTCTGGGTTGACGAAAAGCTCAACATGAGCCGGCAGTGTGCACATGCAGCCCAGACAGCCAACTGTGTGCTGGGCTGCATCAAGAGAAGTGTGGCCAGCAGGGCAAGGGAGGGGATTCTCCCCCTTTACTCTGCTCTCGTCAGACCCCACCTGGAGTCCTGTGTGCAGTTCTGGAGCCCCCAATACAAGAAGGACATGGAACTGCTGGAGCGGGTCCAGAGGAGAGCCACGAAGATGATCAGAGGGCTGCAGCAGCTCTGCTATGAGGACAGGCTGAGAGAGTTGGGGCTCTGCAGCCTGGAGAAGAGAAGGCTTCGAGGAGACCTTATAGTGGCTTTCCAGTATCTGAAGGGAGCCTACAGGAAGGCTGGGGAGGGACTATTTACACGGTCTAGTAATGTCAGGATGAGGGGGAATGGGTTTAAGCTGGAGGAGGGGAGATTTAGACTGGATGTTAGGAGGAAGTTCTTTACAGTGAGGGTGGTAAGACACTGGCACAGGTTGCCCAGGGAGGTTGTGGATGCTTCCTCCCTGGAGGTGTTTAAGGCCAGGCTGGATGAGGCCTTGAGCAGCCTGCTCTAGTGGGAGGTGTCCCTGCCTATGGCAGGGGGTTGGAGCTGGATGATCTTTGAGGTCCCTTCCAACCTAAACCATTCTATGATTCTATGATTCTATGATCACCTGCAGACTTCTAGGAGATAAAACAGTACATATATCTCTCTCAGTAACTTTTCCCTACTCCTAGTATCACATGTCACAAAGTCTCAGCAGCAGCTGTCAATTATGAGATCAAAAGGTGGAGTATGTATGAGTATCACTTTTACTGACTACAGGAATTTTTATACCATGTTAAGGTTTCTTTGAAGTTAATTTTGTAATGTTCTCTCTTCCTCCTGCAGCCTTTTAAAAGACATTTTACTACACTATACAAATCAAAGCAGAGTAAAACATTGCAAATGATGAGGCTTTTTGGTGCCTTCAGTAAATGTTGTGACATCAGCCACAGATGGAAACTACGTCTGCAAGATGCATTAACACAGTATCTGCCAGTTATCTAACAGCCTTGACAGTCTGCTTGATGTGATGAAGGCTGAAGTCACGTCTTCAATGTAAAGGGAGACAACTGAAGAAGTCACAAGCCTGGACCATCATTAATAACAAAACGCTCATTACCTATTAGGGTGTGACTCCGGAACAACCCTTTGCCATTCTTGAGTATAGTCAGTTTGTGCCCAAGCTGTGAATGGCAAAAAGATGGATGTTTTCTCCTTCCCTGGAAGGAGAAGGAAGGAAAGTCAGGAGGTTCTATAATTTGAGTCCACAGTACTCAGTGAAAAGTCTGAATTAATTTTAGTAATGGCAGATCTTGTTTAAAAATGAAAGCCAATACATCTTCAGTAACATTGGAACTTCCTGGGGAGGGGGACATGCCACAAGTGCAGGTTGCAAGGAGAAAATGAGACTAAGTACAGAAGTTGCTATTTATTTCAACTTATCAAAAATAGAGCCAGAGAGAGCTTAGGACCACTGACACCAGAGGTACAGACATACAGAGCACTTTGTCCTTGTTCCTCACTTGCAAGAGGCAGGAAGTTCTGCAGAGCAGATCTACTTCTAAGTATCAGGCACATACACATCTGCTTGCTCTAACTGCAAAGCTATCACAAGTTTTGCAGGTTTCTCCCAAGTCTCAACATTTTGCAACCAATGATGGCAGAATGTCATAATTTATAACACAAATACTTTTATTTTTCTTCCTCTAGCATAGGTGTTGAGGCTGAAGCTTTGGTTTAAGAAGTACTTACTGATTAAAATCATAGATGTTTATTGGTCTTACTCAAAATCTTGAGTGGATGTAGAAGTTCTAACAAAATAGGATCAAATCTTTGAGATACTTTGACAGGTACATGGACTGTTGAAGCATATCTGTGCATGAGATCTATGCTGCATGTCCAGAACTGGTCCTGAATGTCAGCACCTTTTTACTACTCCAGGTCTGATAAATATCTTTCCTTGAAACTTTGGGTTTGGTTTTTTTTTTTAATATATTTAAAAATTACTTGATAGCTTCAGGGACAAGGACATTGCACCTCCTTTAGATTATCACTTACTTCATGATGAGATTTTTACTTCATTTCCTTAATCTATAGAATTATATATTACACTGACACAAATATGTATCATCTGACTTCTTTTAGCAGAGAGGTACTAAAGCCAATGCCACATTTTCCAGAGCATGTGTTTATGTGGCTTTGATAGATACTAAGACCAGGAAAGCACATTGCAGTTTGCAAGCCTGACCTCCACTTCACACAGGCCATTGGACTGTCCTTCATTAATTCCCACTTCATATCCACTAGCTGTCCTTGAGCTAGATGATCTCTTCAAGGAAAAGTAAAATACTTCTATATACATTTTCAGTGATGCAGAATGTATTATCTGCCTGGATAAATTGTTATAGTGGCTGAAAGATTCTGTTAAAAATACCATTTTTGTTCTTGTCTGTATCTTCACAGTTAGACTAAAGAAAAAGATGACATTCTTTTTTTTTTTTTAATGAAAAATAAGAAAAAAGGAACCTCAAATGGTTACTAATTTTGATCTGCTTCTCAAATATATAAAGAACTCAGCTATTGTTAAGCATTTTTCTTCTGCCTTAGCATATTACACGAACATTTTTGCTTTTAATGTCTGACTTCACAGTGTTGTCAAAACATATCCATCCAGTCTGATGAATCTTTTCTGTAAACTCTTTAATTTCTTTATCAGGCAGGATCCTTCCCTAGTCATTCCACTATTTTGTTAATGATTCATATCAGTCTAAGCAGATCTATAATTTTGCAGGTCATTTGATTTCTTTTTGAATAATTGCACAATGCTATCCCACTGTCAGACAGATGGAACTATCTCTTTGTTGTAAGGCTTGCTGAAAACCTACAGTTATGGTGATGACAATTCCTGGGTTAGAACTGGGAACAAAAGTGAATGACATCCATGAGGATATGTGAGATATGGTGAAGTGCAGACACTTGTTTACTACTCCATTAGTCTTTTTTTATCACTCTCTAATGTTTACTCCTCACTGCCCTTTTGTCTTTTTAGTTTCATTTGGTAAGGAAATGGTAGTTTTCCTTTTTCATCCACCTTTTCACAGAATCATAAGATTGTTTCAGTTGGAAAAAGACCATCATCAAATCCAACCTGTATCTAACTCTAGATAGAGTCTGTTGTTAAATCATATTTCTTAACATCACAGCTATGTATCTTTCAAATACCTCCAGGAATAGGGATTCAACCACCTCCCTGGAGAGCCTATAACCCTTTCAGTGAAGAAGTTTCTTCTAATAGGTAGTCTAGACCTAAGTGGTCTAGATGCCTACAGGATCAGTATTGCAACTGGTCTTGCTCAACATAATCATTGGTGGCATGGACAGTGGCATTGAGTGCACCCTCAGCAAGTTTGCTGACAACATTGAGCTGTGTGGTGCAGCTGACATGCTGGAGGGAAGGGATCCACCCAGAGGAACCTTGACAGGCTGGAGAGGTGAGCCCAAGCCAAACTCATAAAGTTTGACAAGACCAAGTGCAAGGTCCTGCACCTGGATTGGGGCAATCCCAAGCACTGATTTAGGCTGGGCAGTGACTAGATTGAGTGCAGCCCTAGGGAGAGGGACTTGCAGGTGCTGGTGGGTCAGAAGTTCAACATGAGCCAGCTGTGTGTGCTTACAGCCTAGAAATCAAATCATATCCAGAGCTACATCAAGAGAAGTGTGGCTAGCAGATTGAAGGAAATGATTCTCCCACTTTGTTCCACTCTGGTGAGACCTCACCTGGAGTACTGAGTCCACTTCTGGAACCCCTATTACAAGAAAAATCTAGACATGATGAATGTGCACAGCAAAGGGACACAAAGATGATCAAAGGGCTGGAGCACGTCTCCAGTGAAGACAGAGAGAGTTGGGGCTGGTCAGTCTGGAGAAGAGAAGGGTCTGAGGAGACTGTATTGGGGCCTTTCAGTATCTGAAGGGGGCCTACAGGAAATCTAGGGAAGAGACTTCTTAGGATATCAAGTAATGATAGGACTAGGGGGAATAGAGCAAAACTAGAAGTGGGTAGATTCAGATTGGATGCTAGGAAGTTCTTCACCATGAAGGTGGTGAGACACTGGAACAGGTTGCCAGGGAGGTGATGGAAGACCCATCCCTGGAGGTCTTTAAGGCCAGGCTAGATGGGGCTCTGAGCAACCTGATCTAGTGTGATGTCTCCCTGCCCATGGCAGGGGGGTTGGAACTAGATGATCCTGGAGGTCCCTTCCAGCCCTGACAATTCTATGATTCTGTGAATAACCACAGTTTTCACCTCCCAAACAGCTCTTGCTCCCCCACCACCATCCCTCACCTCCCCCAAGCAGATCCTACTCCCTCACTCCCACTCCATTCTGCCTAAACAGCTCCTGCCCCACCATTTTTGCACCCGTCCCAGCACCTGAGGCAAGACCCTCAACCATCTAAAATACCACACAGAAGAGTTCAGCCACACCAAGGAGAACCAGCCAGCATCCACAGGTGATGCTAGAACAACCATTGAGCCTATTCCTACCTAACATGGAGGATCACCAGGCTCCCTGGCCTTTGATCCCCTTCACTGTGCACTATGGGGACTCACCAGTGATGATGAGAGAAAGATCCCTTTGCCTAACTGGGCAAGCTTGAAACTGGAATGGCTTCAAAAGGGGAGTAGGCAGGAAGGTCAAAGTGGCCACACCTGGGGTGGGAGCAGACTCCAACAAAGTTCAGGTGCTCTGAGTTTTGGGGGAAAAAGGGGGGAAATTGAGTGATGGAGCGGATGAGGTGGAAAAGGGGCAGATATGGCCTTCCAGTGTGATCTGGTACAGGTGATCCTGCTCTGGCAGGGGGCTTTGACTAGATGACCTTTCAAGATCTCTTCCAGCCCCTGACATTCTGTGATTCTGTAAATCTCCCCTGGTGCAATGAATATTTCTGTCCTCAAAAGAAGAGATTGTATTAATGTCTTTATTCGGTATCAAGGAAGTCAACACATTGTTTGTGAAAGAACATTTGTTAGTTTTTCAGGCAGCACAAAATCTACTTTCTGAAGTTTTTATAAAACAGGTCAGATAGAATTCTCTTTGAATTGTCAACACCATTCAGCTTCAGTATCTGTTGTATTAATTTAGAGATTTTGTAATTTGAAGCTATTGATTTAATAATATGATTTTATTTGGGATACAAATGTGGGTTTTATGTTGTTTCACCTTTACTTAGCTCAGGGAAATGCACAAATTAGCTCAGCAATATTATGGAGTGAGTCTATACTTTCTTGCTCAGTCCTTATTACAAAACACATTAAAAGATGGACAGATTGTCTTTATCCCATCAAACCAAAGGAAGATTCATGCATTCATTTAATCGTGAGCTCAAGTGAGGATTCTTACAGACTTGGATAAGAAATCTGCAAGTCACATAGGCCTTTAGGGAGATAAATCCCTGAAGGAGATACTGTGAGCAAATCACCTAATGCTGAGGTCATGGCTGCAAGGGAGACAGCAAATATTAAGTACAACATAGAGAAATACTCCTTTTTCCAGAGTTCACTCACATTCACTTTGATAGTAGTACTGCTCTTGCTGCTAAGATTGTCCTGTCAAGTAATTTGGAAGGGTGAAATATCCACCCAACTTGAATTGCTATCTTTGCATGTAAAATCACTCCACCTTGATTACTCTACATGTGTGGGTACACAGGTGTCATCACCCCTTCCACTCTACTATGACACCAAAAAGCTCCAACACTATCATTGTACAACCACAGAACAGTGGCAGCTGAACAAACATACACTCCATTCTCTGTTCTTGCTTGTGTGAAGCAGCTCTGGTGGCAAAATAGGGAAAAAATGTGCTGTTTTCCCCAGCGTCTAATCAGGAAACTGCTGTTTTAGTGAATGCGTTGTTCATCTCGGAGTGCTTCTGTTGAAACAGATTTGTTAGCCACAATAATACTGCTGCTCGTCATGCAGATCAAATGGTGTTCTCCTTAGCTTCTCACCAGTTTTAAAATACCAGTGCTTGTGAAATGCAAAATCAAAGCACCTTGCCTTGCCTCTGGTCTTTTCGTAGAACAGGAGTGAGTTATTGTAACCCTGAGGGCTACCAGCTCTATGTTGTTGGAGGATAAACTAGATCTTTAGGTGGAAGTAAGGTAAAATGCCAATTTGCTTTAAAATTCCTTAAAAATGAGATTACAGCCGAATATCCTGTGTAAAGACATTTTTAGGGCACCTGGATAGACAGGGATCTCTAATGGGTGGGAGATTCATAGCCTGAGTTTGGTAAGTGTTTAGAAAAATGGCATAAATCACCTTCCATAGCCACATCTATCCACTGACTGCAATCAAGGTTTAGGAATCTTGATTGCTGAAGAACATCTGATTTTGATGCAGAAAAGATTAGGTAGGGCAATCATTTAAAGAGATATTTATCTTTCATGGTCCCTTTGAATACAGGTGCAATGCGGACAAATATTCTTGTGGGTGCTGCCCTAGTCCACCACAGATACTCAAGAGAGAGACAGAAATGATTGTGTAAGGAAATGGAATTCACAGAATCGCAGAATGCTTTGGTTTGGAAGGCACCTTTAAAGGTCATTCAGTCCAACCACCCAGAGTGGTACCAGGCACACTATGGAGCATTGGTTCTTATGGGGTGAGGGCAAAGGAAATAAGACTTGCTCAAGCCCACACTTTGCAAACTGCTCCCCCATTGCCAAAGTCAAATGTTACTTGTGTTGCACAGTACCCATTACCAGTGGCAGCCAGGCAAGGCATTATGGAGGTGATTGCTGGCCTGGAAAAAAGACAGATTATCACAAGGACTTACTCCCCATACAATTCACCTGTCTGGCCAGTCTGCAAGTCAGATGAATGCAAGACAGACCAGGTGGAGACTCACAATAGATTATAGGACACTTAACAGTAACACACTTCCTCTCACTGCTGCAGTTCCAAGTCTAATTTCCACAGTGACAGCCATTCAAGCAACATCCCACACCTGGATGGCTGCCACGGATGTCAAGAACCTATTCTTCATGGTATCACTGAGAGAGGAGGACAAAGCACAGTTTGCCTTCACCTGGCAAGGTATCCAATACACTTTTAATAGTCTTCCACAGGGTTACAAGCATAGTGCTACTATGTCTCATACTGTGAGATACTCCAAAGGGGACCCAGAGGCCCTAACAGAGCTCTCTTATTCTCTTCAATGACATTCAAAGAGACTGAAAAGAGGTACTCTGAATGATAAAAGGGACTCTTCTCCCTAACCTGAGCTGTCAAAGAAGCAGAAATGCTTTGCACTATTCAAGATATTGTAGTGCAAGGTCCTTTCCCTCTGCTGAGAGCGATCCTCAAAGGATCTTCACCAGAAGGAATTGCCCAGAAGGCCACTGTGAGAAAGTGGTACGCCTATCTGGAAGGGATTGCACAGCTCATGCCTTTAAGAGAAGGGCCCCAAAAGATGTCAATGTTACAACAGCCCATAAATTCAGACAAATCACTGCTATGCCAGCCTTACAAGCCATCTCTGACTCAGGTAGCTCCTGAAGTGTCTGCAGACTCCAATAAAAAGGGAGTTTGGTTCACAGATGCATCCTCCCATAGGGTGGGATCAAAACGACACTACAAAGCTGCAGCCCTGGAGATTGGCACAGGCAAAATTGTTACCGAGGAGGGTGATGGCAGTGCACAAGTAAGAGAACTATGTGCTCTCATGTTGGCAGCAGAAAATGGGGCAGAAACCATGTATACTGATTCCTATTCCACATTCAAAGGTACCACTGAGTGGATTTGTCAATGGGAAGAGAAGTGAATCAATGGAAGGTTTCAAACACTGAAGTGTGGAGGGCTATTGATTGGCAAAGGTTATTGTAAATAAGACAATCCAGACCCCCTAAAGCGGGGTGAGTAAAAGGTCATTCCAAAAAGCAAACACCTGGTTCAATCTGGAATGAACAGGTGGATTACCTGGTGAAAATCAGTGTGGTTAGCGATGAGAAAAATTACTGGCAATAATTAGCTAAGTGGTTGCATATCAAAAGAGGTCACTCAGGAAAATTGGACCTTTAGTATGAATGCAGATCCAGAGGATGGCCAGTTTCCATGACAACCTGTGAGATAGTTATCTTAGCCTGTCCACAATGCCAAATTAGGTTAAAGTAAATCATCCTAATTTGGCTCTGGCCTAACATATCTGACAAGGTTGAGGCTGGATGTTAGGAGGAAGCTGTTGTCAGAGAATGATTGGCATTGGAATGGGCTGACCAGGGAGGTGGTGGAGTCCCTTTCCCTGGAGGTGTTTAAGAGGAGGCTGCATGAGGCACTTAGTGCCATGGGTTAGTGAATTAGAAGGGTTAAGTGATGGATTGGACTCGATGATCTTGAAGGTCTTTTCCAACCTGCTTGATTCTATGATGCTGTGAGACAATTCTGTGATGCTGTGATAAAACACTATGGAATACATGTCAAATTGATTATGTTGATCCTCTCAGACCCTCACATGAGAAAAGGTATATATTGGTGGGAATTGAAGTGGCTTCAGGTTTAGTGACAGCTACAGCCACCAGTACTGCCACAGGAGCTCAAAGCATTGAGGCTCTGAAACAGTGGTTCAGCATTCTACCAACGCCTGAGTGTATCCAGAGTGGATCACACTTCACCACAACATCAGTGCAAGACTGGACTAGAGGTGAGAGAGTTAATTGAGTATTTCATACTCCATACACCCTCAGGCTAATGGTATTGTAGAGAAGACAAGTGGCCTTATTAAGAAATATGCCAATGTCTCAAAAGGCAATTTGGACAAATATCTACCTCATACAGTTTTCAGTGTGAACAACAGGTGGGGAAACTATGACAGTCCCAAAATTAAGATATTCTGTTTTACTGAACTAGTGAAGAATACTAATCACATGCCAGGTGGGCCAAAAGACAAATCTCTGCACTCACTGACATAATTGCAAGTGGGTCAACCAGTCTGGTAAACTTGCCTTCAGTTGGGATCATGCCTATGATCCTAGCTAAGCCAAGAGGGTTATATGCCTGGGAGGCCACAGACATAAATGGGAAAATACACTGTATAATTGCATGGTGGATAACCCCAGATTTCGGATTGTTTAAACCCTGTTTTCACTTACTGTGGTGAGTTTGTTTCCCTACAGCAGTTTCAGAAAGCAGTACTCATCTATCCACAGAGGGAGATGAGATCTACAACAAAATCATCTTACAGTCAGAGGGTAGACACAGAGTCAATTTGCTCTCCTCATCCCTTGTTTAGAACATGTTTATGTACAATGTTTCTATGTCGCAGAGGGGTAATCTGCCGCTGATGCCAATTGTGGAGGAGGGGAGAAATTAATTGGTGCGAGATGATATTTTATAAAAACATATAATTTATTAACTTCAATATTCTGAACTCTAGCCACCCCCAGCCACTGAACTGTAATACTAATATTTGTTCTTACACGGTTATGGAAGACATTCTAGGAATAATATCAACCAGTAACTTGTTAATAACTAGCAAACATTCAAACTATAAACAGAGAGACGAATTTCCCCGTGGCTTAATGTCACTTGGGGTCAATATGCTGCTTGTCCAGTAGATGGGCTCAAGCTCTTTCTGCTCTATGGCAGAAGGCAGTAAACATTACAGAGGTATTAAAACATTAACTCACAAATTCTTAATAATTATCAATCACCCTCTGGGGCTATGTCACAGCCTATGCAAGTGTCCAATCTTCAGGGAACTCTGCCTGTGGACGGTGAGGCTGGAATCCTCGTGGCTTCAGGGGAAAGGATAGTCTCTGGCTTGTTCTCCTGGCTTCTTCTGGATGCTCTCTCCAGGGATTCTTAGGCAGGACCTTAGGTGCAGAGGCTTGATGTCATGCAGTCTCAGCACGGCGTCACGCTGACCACACAGGCTGATCATGTGCAGACAATCCAGGATCTGCTCCTGGTAACTCAGCAGCAGTGGAGTTTACCAGGCAATAATAAGGCAGCAGGTGTGCAATAGGGTGCACAGCTGCATGGGAGATTGAGCTCCGTAGATAAAGGCAGGCAATACAGGATCTAGTCCTGGTAACTCACCGCAGTGGCGTGCAGGTGTGCACGGTTGGCTGGGAGCCCATGAGAGATTCTGCAGGCGAGCAGGCAGGCAGACAGACAGGCAAGCAGGCATAAGCAGAAGGCAGTGTGGGTGAGCCTAAGCACCCTGTTTACCTATGTACCCATATTTATCAAATGCGGGCTGAGATTAATGGCTCCTTGGCCACCAAAATGACCAGTTAGTTTGGCAGTTAGCCAAACCTTACCATAATAGGCAAAATCCACAAAATTAAGAAAAATATCTTTCTTAAAATCTGTGGGGGCTAGGATTTCATAAGTGGAGTTTGTGTTTAGCCCTTGTGCTAGTTTGAGCCTAGCCAGCATGTTTTGGTGAGAAGAACTAGATCATAGGCTGAGAAATGAAAACAATGGTGAGGTCTACTTTCCTCACAGTCTTGCTGAGATGTGTAAGGAAGAAAGACAAAACTTTTGCTCTGCACTTCGTGCTGGGCTGTTCTCTTCTGCTTTGCCTGCTGGGGAGAGCTGAGGCTGCTGGCTGAACTCCATCTTGCTTTCTAACCTCACCCTCCATTTTTTTTTTTTTTTTGGCTGATTCCCCTTTGCTTCTTAATCCTTTTTGGCCGAACCTCCATTCTTCCTTGGGACTGGGGTAAGGTTGAGAGGGGTAAGGGGAAGGTGAGGGGGTGGTTGAGAGTCCCTCCTGGGGACTCAGGTTTCTGGGAGGGGAGTTGTGTCTGTGTTACTTTTTACCTTGTATATTTCTGTATATAACTGTATATACTGTAAATATCTGCTTGTAAACTGTGCCAGCTGTAAATATAAGCTTCATTCAAATTTCCAGAGCCGTCTGAGTCTAGTCTGGGTGATTTCTGAAAGTGTGGGTGGCGGAGGACGCCCAAACCATCACAGTCCTGTTGCCATGCAAGACTGCAGTTACATGATTGATAAGAAATAGAATTAATGTAGCTCTGAAAAGTACCTTGCAAGAAAAAGATAAAGACACAAGCACAGAAGACAATTCTGGTATCTTTAAGAATGAACACCAGAAAATTAAAGCCAGAAACCACAGTTGTCTTGAAAATTAAGTTTGAGAACTCAACACTCTGGTTGATTCTGATGTCTCTAAATTAAGTGTCAGGGTTACACAGCTATCCATCCAAAAAGGATGATGGTTTGCAATTATGCTTACAAATGCTCTGGATGTGTCATCAAGAGAGCTAATAAAACTGACTAGCAGTCTGAGCTAAGCCTCTATTATACATTTGAATCTTCAAATCTTATGTCTTTGCCTCTTGTTTTGTGCTTACCCTAATAGCATATATCAGAAGTAGTTGAAAGCAAAATAAACGAACAACCAAACCAAACAAACAAACAACTCACCCCCAAAATCTTTAAAATTATGATTCTCTTCTCTGTAAATTTGAATCCGGAGCCAACAGCTGTAAGGAACTTTGGGGTTTTGGGCAGCTGTGTTGCATAAGACCAGCAGTGGATGATGCTTACCTATGGCTTCCCTCAGTGGAATCTCATAGGGGTAACTAGTACTCTTACTGAAAACCAGATAATTGTAGGAATTCCTCCTAAATTAGACTCAGACCTTTCAAAAGTAACCTGTACTGAACCAAAAAGTTTAGAAGGGAGAGAAGACCGTCATGTTATGGCACTGGTGTACAGCTGTACTACAGAAACTATCATGAACTGGATCAACTATCATGAAGTAGCTATGTGGATTATATTACTCCAGGTTTACCCAGAGTGGTATTCTTGACAATGGAAAACACAGAGTATTTTTAAAATACTGTTCCACTTCCAGTTCCGCAGTAGCTACCAATGCAACTAGAGGATTCATCAAAAATCCTTTCAGTAGCTGCAGAAGTTAGCTTGCTACTGCAGGCTGTAGATAAGCATTCAGGAAGGAGAAAGTGATCCCCCATTCTTTCTTTGAGTTTCAGTAAATTTGATAGTGTGCTAGTTTGAGCCTAGCTAGAATGTTTTGGTGAGAAGAACTAGATGATAGGCTGTAAAATGAAAGCAATGGTGAGGTCTACTTCCCTCACAGTCTTGCTGAGATGTATACAAAAGAAGAAAGGCAAAACAAAGATTACAGCACTTGCTTCCTCTCTTCGCTGGGGAGCTTTGCCTGCTGGGGAGAAGCTGAGGCTGCTGGCTGGACTCCATCTTGCTCTCTAACCTCACCCTCCTTTGCTTGGCTGCTTCACCTTGCTTTTTAACCCTTTTGGCCGAACCTCCATTCTTCCTTGGGACTGGGGTAAGGTTGAGAGGGGTAGGGGAAGGTGAGGGGTGGTTGAGAGCCCCTCCTGGGGACTCAGGTTTCTGGGAGGGGAATTGTGTTTGTATTACCTTTTTTACCTTGTCTATTTCTGTCTATAACTGTATATACTGTAACTATCTGCTTGTAAATTGTGCCAGCTGTAAATATAAGCTTCATTCAAATTTCCAGAGCCGACTGAGTCTAGTCTGGGTGATTTCTAAAAGTGGGGGGGGCGGGGGACACCCAAACCATCACAGATAGTATCAGTTGTGAGACTTTCTTGCATGGCAGCAATGCTTTAAAGACATGAATACTTTTTGTAAAGCTTCGAAGTAGTTTCATTAACAGGATAGAGATAAATCAAATTTCCCCCTTCTGCAGATGTGCGCAAACTCCTGCAAACATACTGAGTTGGTATTTTTCTTTGGACTCCTTGCTAACTTGTGTGAAAACCTCCAGAAAGTTAAGCATTGGGTATATGGTCAGGCCACACCTTGAGTACTGTGTATAGTTCTGGGCCACTCAATTCAAGAGAGATGTTGAGATACTGGAAGGTGTCCAGAGAAGGGTGACAAAACTGGCGAAAGGCTTGGAACACAAACCCTATGAGGAGAGGCTGAGGGAGCTGGGGGTGTTTAGCCTGGAGAAGAGGAGGCTCAGGGCTGACCTCATTGCTGTCTACAACTTCCTGAAGGGAGGTTGTAGCCAGGTGGGGTTTGGTTTCTTCTTCCAGGCAACCAGCTATATAACAAGGGGACAGAGTCTCAAGTTGTGCTGGAGGAGGTATAGTCTGGATGTTAGGAGGAAGATCTTCACATAAAGTGTGATTTGCCATTTTACACCAATCAGGTGTAAAAAAGTACCAACACCTAACATCTTGCAGAATGAACGTGGACACAAAATCTTGAGTCCAAAACCATGGACATGACTCAGAAGTGTAATTTTGTCTGCTTATTTTTGACAAGTTTACCTGATTTTTTTTTCAGATGACAAGGACCTGAATTAATCCACATTTGTTGCTATGATGAATTTGTTGTTCATATTACTCCTTCTGTGGAAAAAAAAAAAAAAAAAAGAAATCATCCCTGTGGCTAGACCATATTCCAGAATAGTACTTGTAAGGTCTCTGCTTTCCTGACTCCTGACTCATCTCACATAAATGGGCTGCTGGAGAAAAGAGTTTATAGCGCACTCCAACCAGTCAAGTGTCATCTGCAGTGATTCAGAATTCAGATAATTAGCTTGGTGTACTTATCTCAGGAATCCCCAGACTGGGACTATTAGAGATGACAAGTTGACTACTTGAGTCTGTCAGGCAGGATCACCAAAATATACAATCCTCCAGCATTATATGTGACTCTCTCTTAAGAAAACTCAGCTGTGGAGCAGTCAGCACCAGGACAGGGAGGGAGCATCACCACTGTCTCTCTCTCCATTATCCTCTCTAGAATAACTACTTTTAAAGTCTTTATCTGGGGCAATCTGGAAAGGAAAGATTAAAAAAAAACCCACATTTTTCCCAGACCAATATTCTATCCGGGACTCAAGTCATGGGGATCTCAGCATTCAGTCTTCTGATTCACCAACTGTTCTTAATGAAAATTCATAAATATATTTTCTTAGCCTTGTCAATGTAATTACCATGCTTTTAGGGAAGGGACTTGGGAAGGACTGAAGATCTCTCTGTTCTCCACTGGCAGACTGTTCACACCTCATGTTACTAACCATCAACTCTTTCAGGACAGATCATAAACCTCTAAAGGTTTAGTACCTTTTGAAACGGTGTGAGACTGAGTCATTGTGGAAGGATTTCTTGCTAGCAGAGGACATGAATTGATAAACATGAGCAACCCATGCTGCGGAGTGTCCTTGAGTCCATCCCGGAGGCAGGAACTAAGACGGTGAAGCAAACCCCCCCTGCCACATGCAGCTGCAGGAGGCAGGGTCTGCTGGCCGCAGAAGGCTGACCCTACGAGTTGTTTATATAAGTTTAACCTACCTGTACCTCACACATAACCTTAAGCCTATCTGTACTTTCCACATCTTAACTAAGCTAGCTATGCATGCCTCTTCCAAGTTGGCATATAAGTCGCTGTAACACTGCAATAAAGGAGATTGGAGAACAATTATCCAACCCTATTGGTGCTCAAATTGTTGCTCTGGGGTGCAACGCCAGCAAGTCATCTTTAAAAATTCTTTGGACTTTGAAATCCTACATATTCTGCCTAAATTTAAGGGGAAAAAAATGCATTGTTCATCTTGCTTTGTTGTCACATATTCATAGACAAAAGAAGTAATTCTTTTATTCTTCCAAGGACAAGAAAAAAAAAAATCCAAGGGCATCTAAGCTGCAAAGAAAATAAGGCCATTGAGGGTTAAAACTCCAGGCTTTGTAGGAGTTCTGAAAATTTTCTTAATAGCATTAAGCTGATATTTTCAAAGCATATCAATGTTTTCTAAATGGAAATGCTATGCAGTGCTTAATGGTAATTTTTTCCCCCTTTGTGATTGATGCTTCCTGTTTACTAGACTGCCATAGAAACAGAGCATCTCTGATTCTGAGGACAGCTAATTATTCCTGTATGCTATTCTATTAGGGGGATTTCCACAACTCAGAATTCAGATGAGCTTTGGGGAGAAATAGGAAATTGTAACCTCCATAGGTTTTGGATTGGCAAGGTTTTCTGTTCTGATTTAAAGAAAGATACTGGAGTTAAATGAGGAAATATAAAACAGAAGGCTCTGTGTAAGATTGGAAAATGTAAAATCTGATCTCCTATAAATGATCAGTGAAAACAGTCAGCGGATCTTTGCCTTGCACTAAGACAAAAAAAAATGAAAAGCAGAAACATCTGTTTTGTGCATTTAAGTAAGAGAGGTTAAGAGTCCCTCAGATAAAATACTGAGATTTTTTGTACAGTTGGAGTCAAATGAAAATTGCAATTTTCAAGCAGGGTGTGAGCTCATCTTATACAAGATTAGAAGGTCTTTTTTTTCTGCACAAATGGGAATGTTTTTCATATCTGTTGAGAACAAAATACTTCTGTAATGTAGCTGAACAGAGGTTTTCTGAAGTGGGATACATCTGAAGAATACTTGGTGACACAAGGGCTCCAAATAAGTTATTTTCCTGAGTTAATGCATGGCTCAGTTCACTCACGTGACAAGTGCAGACAGTTTGTGCAACACAGTTTTTGGTTGTAATAACAATATCTGTTCAGTGACATCTGAAGCAGGAGGATTAGTAGAGTGTTGAGGAGCAAGGTGAAGGAATGGAGAAACCCCTTTCTGACTGTTGAGAGTGAGGGAGTAATAATCAATGTCTTAGCACTGCTCCCAGGATGAAGATACTGAGTTTCTGTAAGGCTGGTTCAGCAACATAGCAAAAGAATAAATGAGGCACCAAATCAAATTACTACAGATATTTTGTAGGGAAGCATCTGATTTTCTTCTTCACTCTCCATTGAGACACAGTACCCATCCATCCAAACAGCTTTTATAGAAAGAGCAAGAGCTTCCCATGGTGTCTAAACAAGAAAAAAAAACCCAAACAAACAAAAAAAATCCCAGCATGGATCATGGTCTGTGAAATGATGTGAAAGGATAGTGGTACAATGTTCAGACTGTTGGCAAAGACCTGGAGCCCGAATATTCATATAGACTTGCTCTTGAGATCTTCTAGAGTCTTTAGAAAGCAACTTTGGAAATTCAGGGATGTTTTATCAGCATGATGCAGGGTATATGATAGATTTTTCCAGACTGACTTTTATCCTGAACTTGTCTCTTGAAACTTCCTTAGACAGTCATTGTACAAAAGAAAATGTATCTGACTATAAATATTCATCAGTTTCTTATCAGTTTAATATGCTTACAATCTTCATGGACTGCTTAGAGGAGGGCAGATACTGTGCTGGAGTGTTCTTTAAAAGGGAAATTTTGAATCTCAGGAACATGAATAATGCCATGATGCTCTTCTGAATAAATGACTAATCTAGAGGGAGTGCATTTTTGATGTCCAATATTTAAAGAGAACTACTCCTAAACGAAATTTTCACTCAAAAAAGTTTTATCAAAATCTGTGAAAATGTAAAAACAGTCATGTGTCTGTGTTATGAAGGGGTTATTAATTAATCATGAGAGGATATTTTCAAAATTAATATTGTTTATTAATTTTGACATTCAGAACTTGCCACCCTCAACCACTAACTTTATTAATAACTGGTTCTTTGCATGGTCATGGAAACTTTATACAGATAATAACACAGAATCTAGAAATAATTTTCAAAAATATGTAAACATTAATTGAACTGGAAGAGAAGATTCTTGCAGCCAAATACTGCTTGTGGTCAGTATACCGCTTGCCTACTAGATGGACTCAAGGAGCCCCGGGTTGTTATGGCAGAAGACAACGGTGAATCACAAGAGACTCTAAGTATTTACTCACAAAATATTATCTCCCGATCTGTGCTTCAGACAGCTTCAGACAGTACCCAAACACTTTCAGGGAATTCTGTCTTGTCAACCACTGAGACTACTGATTCTTCCCAGGCTTCTGAGGAAAGGAGGCAGACAATCTCTGACCTATCCTCTGCCGCCTCTGGATGATCTGTGTATCCAGGACTTCCTGTCTTGGCAGGAGACCTCCAGGTGTAGGCAGGATGTCCTGCGATGTGGTCTTAGCATGATGTCATGCTGGCTATGCAGGCTGATCACGTGGAGGCATTTGGAGACTGTTCCTGGTAAACTCGAGGCAGTGGAGTTTCCAGGTAATTCAGGGTACACTGAGGCGTTAGACAATGGCAGCAGGCATGCAAGCACGAATACAACAGCAGAGCACATGGTATTTACCTGTGTGCCTCTCCTTATCAATGTAGCTGAAACTGATGTGTCTTTGGACACAGAATAGCTAATCAGAATGGCAGTTAGCCAAGATTGACCATAATAGGTGAAGCCACAGGCTTGCTCCACACAAATTTGGGAAAAGAATAGGCCTTGCACAAGGCAGGCACAAGCCAAGCGTGTGCATCTTGTTCACCACAGAAGCAAAACAAGACTTTGCAGGCCAGAGTCCGTAGATTCAGTGGCTCCAGATCCATTGTCCTCTCTCCCGTGGCTTCCTCTCCACAAAAGAGAAGGAGGGAGAGCAGAAAAACCTGCCTGGGCAAGTCAGTACGTGTGTAAGCCTATCAGGCCTACCACAACAGTCTGAGTACTTTGCAATCTATAGATGAAGGAAAAGTTGGGAGAAATTAATTTCATTAACTGCTACACATTGCTGGTGTTGCACCCTGGATAAATGACTCTTGGGCCACCAATACGGTTAGATAGTTGTTCTGCCATTTATTTTGGTGTTACAGTCACATGTTTACTTGGAAGAGGCGTGCACAGCTAACTTAGTTCAAGATTGGTACATGTGGAAAGTACAGATTGGTCCAGGGTTATGTGTGAAGTACAGTTAAGTTAACATTACAATAACAACCTGTAGAGTCCATCCCCTGCAGCTGGCAGAACCTGCCCCCTGCAGCTGCATGTGGGGGGGTGTCACCCCCATGCCTCCAAGACGGATTCCAGGACACTTTGCAGCGCAGTTGCTCATTCTTATCAGTTCATGTCCTGTGTTAGCAAGAAATCCTTCCACAATAAATTATTCCTTCTTCTCTTGACAATGGACTACTTCTTTATTAACAATTCTTAGGCCACTATCTTCATAATATGACTCAAGACTATAAGGAAGAGATGCTCCAGACAAAACTGTATTTCTTGGGCAAACTTCAGGAGGCAACAGTCTAAAACGGAAGCAAAAATAAAAATGAACAGACATGATGTAGCTTGAAGTACTATAGAAACTGTTCTTCAGGAGAGTTAAGAAAAGTCTGCAAGCAACAACAGAGTTAAGAAAAGTCTGCAAGCAACAACAGAGTGAAATTAGTTTTTCTGCTTCTTATACTTTCCCTGCGCCTGTTTTGTGCCCTGTTGTATGCAGTCATTATTTTAAGTTATACTCTTCTGACAGTTTATCAGTGAAGTTATTAACACTTCCAACCCTTTGGATATTTAGAATGTTCAGAAAAATCTGAATTGAGCTTGAACTTTGACTAGATTCTTTTAGACCTAAGAGTATCTAAAGTGATGTATGACACTGGTAGTTCAGTGATTTCATCAGTCAATGCCTTCAGTATGCCCTTCTACAAAGTTTATGTGAATGCTCGCCCTAAGATGCTTGATCACTAAGGGGAAAAAGCATCACCCTGGTCAGAAATTTGGGGGTCACTCTTATACTTCTTTTTCATTAAAATGGCCACCATATTAAGTTTAATCATAGCATAAACAAGGGTATATTTTGTAGCCTTATATAAAGTAAAAATTTTGGAACATGCACTTAAAATAATTTAAGCTTGATTTATGTTTAAAGTGTATGAGTTCTCATTCAGCATTGGGAAAAAGATCTGCTCAAATGAGTAACAGCATCTTGGGGTGGGGGGAATAAAACAAAAGAAAACTTTTTAAGAAGCAATCTTATAATTTCTTTGGTTCTCATTCACTTTTTTTACCTCACTAAAGATGCTCAGGCTATTAAAGAAAAGCAGAAACTTTGGCCATCAAATACAAATTATTACCCAAAGGTTAAAAAAAGAGGAAAAAATATTAGTGCAGATTCCATTTTACTTTATTTAAAACGTGTATGATATGATAGAGTGACAGAGGCAGTAATGCCTGACTGGTCTTGACATGAAGCTCCTAGACACACAAAATATTTTAGTAGGCTAACTAGCTCTTTCTGATTAGATCTGACAGATTATTAGAATAGTGTTATTTGGTATACCATGAGAGTGGGAACTGACACAATTTCAAAGTAAAGGACACTGCTATATATTGCATGATGTTTGATTTTATTAGTATTTGTTTTTTCTTCCTGTGGATGTTATTTGTTTGTTTGATTGGTAGGTTGGTTGATTGGCTTGGTTTAGCTCATTCTCCTCAAGGAGGATACAACGTGTGTATTCTTCATGTGTTAGCAAGCTAGCGCCTGACAAGATAATATCCTCACCATAAACATCACTATGAGATACAGAGGAGCACTGAACAGTGGACAATGTCATCCTGCTTTTGGTGGTCCACCTATTTGGTTCATTTTATGTCTACTGTAAAGAGTAAAGTTATTTGAAAGACAAAAGGAAAGAAATAAGAATAACAGTAAAGACTTGTTATGTTGTGTAGAAGAACCCTGGGGGAGGCATGACAGATATTAAGCTTCCATTTCCACTCACTGATAAAACAAGTAAACATGTGCACTGAGACTTTAAAACAGATTTTACATTTTAAAAGGTATGAGAAAGTATAAAGAGAAACAGTGTAAATGTATCCTTGATGCTGTAACCAGTCTATTTTGTATGCATCTCACACATTGCACAACTGCCGTGGCAATCAAGGTAATGATAGCTATGGGGAATGATGATACAGGACACTTAGGGATCCTGCTATAGACTGTGTACCTTTTCTGTCATTTACCCTAGAATCCTTGAAGGGTGCTTACAGATTTTCCATCCCAGCATGCACTTTTACAATGTCAGCATCCAACTTTGTTTTAACCTTTGCTATATGCTAGGCTATCAATGATCATTGCTGTAAAAGTTGCTTAAGACTTCTTGTGATGGTTTGGGTGTTACCCACCCCCCCACACTTAAGAGAATTGCCCAGACTAGACTCAACCAAGCTGGAAATTAGAATGAAGCTTTATATTTACAGCTTAGCACAATACACAAATAGATGTTTACAATATATACAGATCTATGCAGTGATATACAAGTTTAAAAAGTAATACAGAAACACAACGCCCCTCCCAGAAACCAGAGTCCCCAGGAGGGGTACCAAACCACCCTTCCACCTCCTTTCCACCCCCCTGCCTTATCCCAGACTTTGCCTTACATGCAAGGTGAGTTTAGAGAATTGGCCAGGGGGGTTAGGAAGCAGAGAGATGAGTTACACGGACAGCAAGTTAGGGAGAGGAGGGAGGCAGCTAGAGCCAAAGAGCAACTGTGTTATCTATGTTTGTGTTCTTGTTTTTATACATCTCAGCAAGCCTATGAGTGAAGTAGACATCACTACTGTTTCATTTTCACAGCATCTAATCTAATTCCTCTCACTAAAATATTCCAGCTAGCTTCTAACTAGCACACTTCTTTAATTAAACTTGCTGCTAACTCTTCTTTAACCAAAACTCTAGTTCTCAATGTAAATAAAAGGCTATCCTATGTATTAGAGTCATATAGAAAGAAATTGGATACTGTCAGGCAGTGAAGCTTATACCATAAAACTTAAAAACAAATGGATCATGTTGGGACAATGTGCATTACATTTTAAGCAGTAAATTTGTCATTTCAGTGAATCTCTGGACAGTGAAACATGTGGCATGGACATATTTAAATGTGTATCTTATTTTATAACTACAATAAAAGGAATGGTAAATTATTGGAGAGAAGGGATTCCTATCTTTTTAAAAGATTGTATAGAACCTGACTTTGGCTTTGTGTGATGGTTTGGGTGTTCCCTGCCCCCCACACTTTGGAAATCACCCAGACTAGACTCAGCCTGCTCTGGAAATTTGAATGAAGCTTATATTTACAGCTGGCACAATATACAAGCAGATATTTACAGTATATACAGATATATACAGAAATATACAATGTAAAAAGGTAATACAGACACAACTCCCCTCCCAGAAACCTGAGTCCCCAGGAGGGGCTCTCAACCACTCCTCATCTTCCCCCTACCCCTTTCAACCTTACCCCAGTCCTAAGGAAGAATGGGGGTTCAGCCAAGAGGGTTAAAAAGTGAGGTGAAGCAGCCAAGCAAAGGGGGGGGTGAGGCTAGAAAGCAAGATGGAGTCCAGCCAGCAGCCACGAGCTCCCCAGCAGGCAAGGAGAAGAGGACAGCCCAGCACCAAGTGCAGAGCAAAGTGACCTTATCTAATGTTTTGCTTTTCCTTGCTAACCATCTCAGCAAGACTGCGAGGGAAGTAGATACCACTGTTTTCATTTCTCAGCCTATCATCTAGTTCTTCTCACCAAAACATGCTAGCTAGGCTCAAACTAGCACACTTTGCAATTTCCTAAGTGAAACTGTGGCTGCAAAATACAGGAATCACAAAGAAAATACACAATTCTGTGATCTCAGTTATTCACGTACAGCAGTTCCTCTTATTAATAATGTTAGCTTGAATATGAGGCAAAGGATAGATTAGATGACCCCTTTAACAACTTTCTATTATTTTAAAATATCAAGCTATCAAGATTTGTGTTGTGCACTACAGGAGTGTATGTTTTATATGCAAATATTTCAGCTGTGTAGTTTCTATGTCTCAGTCTAGCTCACTGATGAGCTGTAACTTTTCTTCTCCCATCTTTATCAGGCCTGGGCTCTTAAAAAAAAAGCTTCAGCTAAGAACAACTGCTGAGCTAGATGGAGGTATATAACACAGAAGACTTTTGAGAAAACCTCTCACTGCATTTATTACCTGGGAGCACTCAAGTCACCAGGTTTTTGAGACTTACCTATGTTAAGAGCTGTCAGATAATTTGCACCTCTTAGAGGTCGAGCAGCAAAAGTTACCCAGGAGAGAGAGCTCACCTTTTTCCATGGTAATACAGCAGTGACAGAGAAGAGAGAGAATTGTCACAATGGACGTTGTAAGCTCATTTGGACAGTTTTAAACATCTTATTTGAAAACAGCATTTTCTTGTAGCCAGAGATCCATGTAAGATGTAGCAGAGAATAATAATTTTTAGAGGGATCTTTGTCTCTCTTTTGGTTTCTTACCAGAGTCTTCTTAAACAGTGCTACAGGACAAGGGGTAACAGCTTCAAACTGGAAGAGAGAAGTTATAGTTGAGACACAGGCAAGAAATACTTCACTGTAAGGGTGGTGAGACAGTAGGACAGATGCTAGAACTGGAGAAGCTGTGGATGCCTCATCCCTGGAAGTGTTCAAAGCAAGGTTGGATGAGGCCTTGGGCAAACTAGTCTAGTGCAAGGTGTCCCTGCCCATGGTAGTAGGATTGGAACTAGATGATCTTTAAGGTCGCTTTCAACTCAAACCATTCTGTGCATTCCATTTCACTACCACTTTTGGGCATTGTCTCCCTATTTTCAAACAGGAGCTCTTAATCCACTCCTCTAACTTAAATTAGCATTAAATATGTTTTGGAAAAATGAAACTCCTACATAATAATTAATTATTAGTTAGACATTCAACTTGAAAACTTTCAGAGAAGTCCTGGTTTCACCTGGCATAAAGTCAATTTTTGTCCAGGAGTCTGGTGCAGTGCTGTGTTCTGGATTTAGTGTGAAAATAATGTTTATAACACTCTGATGTTTTAGTTTTTGCTGAGTAGCACTTATCCTAAGTTCAGGATTGTTCAGTTTCTCATGCTCTGCCAGTGAGAAGATGCACGAGAAGCTGGGAGGGATCATAATAGAGCTGACCCAAACCAACCAAAAGGGTATTTCATAACATAGAAGAGTAAGCTCAGTATGTAAACTGGGGGGAATTATCTGAGGAGTCACTCCCCATCTCACTCTGTGGTGCTTACTTGCTGACAGTGACAATGGAAAAGAAGCTTCTCCTGTCAGAAGTTGGATATAAATAGCATCTTTAAAAATGTCACTTCCTTTGTGGCTTCACATCTATTGTCTCACACCAGTAATGACACTGTATAGTGACTAATTAGACCATCAACTCACACAATCTTTTATCATTAAAGTTACAACAACTTGAGTTATTGAATCTCCTTCAAAGAATGACTGTGGAATCAAGAACTGCCACAGCTTGGAGTAATGCAGATTTATCCATATAACCCCATCCAACAGGCTCTGATTTAATGTCTACTAAACCCTGTGTAAAGGTTTCTCCTCACCCAAGGAAGTGACAGTTCAGGCCTTTAATTTGTGTATTAGCCTTTTCCCACAGCTAGATGTATTTCAAAGGTAAACTATCACATACAAGTAGTGTCCTCATTTCTCTCTGTTTGAGGAAACCTGCAGTACCTCCTGTGGAAAAATGAGAAAGCAAACAATGTCCTGGGAATTGTTGTGAAGTGAATCCAGACATGGAGCATCAAAAGACCTTACACTTTTCAGCAAATGTTGAGACTTTTAATCTCTAACACTTTAATTCTGAAGGTTCCTTTTTAATTACTGTATTTAAAAAGAAAACTAACCAACCAAACAAACAAACACTCTTCATTTGAAAATAAAGATTTCTACCAGTCCTGGTATCACAGACTAATTTCTTCCAGGGCATCTCTGTTTACTTCAAATTTCAATGGTATTCATGATAGGTTCAATTTTGCTACATCCAGTCCCAACTGGGAAGGATCAATGAAGACAGAATCTCTTTCATCAGTGAAAATTAGTGGCAGATGAAGGAGAAGAAAACATTAAAGGAAGGTAAAAGATGAAAACACAAGCAGTGATGAAGGTGCCTTCATGACTGAGAATATTATTCTAATACTATTTTTTAGTCTGATTTATGGATGTTGGCTCTGCAGGGACAAGTTCACAGAGCACTCAGATGAGTCTGCAATAGGTTTGGCATCTATGTCCTGCAGTGCCTTGGCAGTTCATTGGCCAGGCCCTCAGCACCTTACCACCCCACACATGCTAAGGGCAGTGAAATAGGAAGGAGAGATTTTTCTATGCCTCCATGAAGAGATAGGCTGCTGCCTTTTCTCTTGATGCCCATTCAGCCAGCTTCAGCTGCTGCAGTGCAGTGCTCTTTTCCTTTGTATGTATGAAAGTAAGGTGAGTTTGGTATGGGAGAGAGCAACAGTAATGTGTGTGTCAGAGTGTGTCTGAGAGCATCATCACAATCTGTTCATTTCCTCAGTTCTTCAGCTGGACATGACAGAATCTGAGACACTAAATATTCTGCAAGGTTCATCAGAGATTCAGAGATGGTAGACATCCCTCAGTTACTGCATGGACTCAGCAGTTCTGGGTTGTTGCTGTTGAATATCAGTGCATGCCAGTCTGAGGCAGCATGGTAGAGAAAAAAAAAGAGAACAAAGTGGGAAGTCATGAGCTGTGATTTCAAGATATGAAAGTCACTCTATGTTAACATTCCCATCAGCATAATAACATTTTGGCTCAGTGATCCACCATGATGTTGCAGTGATTAGTTAATATCTGTGCAGTTCTTTGAATTTTGCATCACACTATTCCACCCATTTTATGAGTTGGTACTAAGAATTACTGACAAGTACTATAAAAGTGATCAATATCACCATTAGAGCATCAAGATTCTTCCTGCAGATGATGAATATCTAAAAAACAAAATTAGGAATAAAATAGTTAATAGAGCAGATAAATTAAATTATTCAGAGATGCTGCAATGATGTTCTCCTGCTAATTAATAAGATACATCCAGGGGCTTCCAATAGTGTCCCTGAGTATATTCTGTTTTCAGCAGATACAAAAAGACTATTATAGTATGGTCAGTCTTTTTAAATGTTGCATTAAAATATTTGACTTTTCATGGACAATACATATTTATACTACAGGAGAAAAAGATTTTTTTTCCAGAAAATTAGCCAGAATGCTGAGGCAAATTCACATATTGTTCAGAGCAAATCAGCTGCTGCTACTCTTTGCAACCTCAGCCTTCAAATCTTTGAAGTGCTTCTGCGGTTCAGACCTGGATGGTTTCTACAGCATCTATCTTACACAACACAGGTCCATGACTGTGAGGTGCAGAAGACATAGCAGTTGTGTAACAGACTCCTAGCCAAGAGTAGAGCATTGTTCCCACTGTGATGGCTGTAGATTTGGCCTTGTTAATGTTTCCTATTAATTGCTGCGAAGGAGACCAAAAGCAGAAAGATGTACTCCAGCTGCATCACTGAGTGGCTTCTGAAGAAAATCAAAGAAGAAATGCACTCAGAGCCTGTAACATTTATTTTCTTCAGGGTTAATGAAGACCATTATAATCAGCAAAACCATTTCACTTTCTTAGTAGACATTGCCTTCTAGCCTTTACTCATCCAGTAAATCTGTCCAGGGTAGCATGCAGTACATAGATGGAGAGAACTGAGTGGCTTGTAGCAATGACCAGTTATCCACACAAAGAACCTTGTTTCAGTTCCAAAATCTGCCATTTTCGCACACTACAGGAGACATGGAGAAGAATGGAGAGCAAAAGAGAAGATTCTCATGCAAGTCTGAACACGACAACACCACGGTCAGGAGATGACTGTAAGAAAACCTCAGGAGCACCCATCACATCCATAAGGGTATGTTTATTATCTCTTTTTCCTTTGTGCAGCATGAGCTCAACTTTTGGTATATTTTATTTCTTTACTGGGAAATGATAACATAGTCATTGATTTATGTGAATTTTTGCAGCAATAATACTTTAAAAAAGAGGTAAAGCTTCTCAGTATTGCCAACTGTGTGCTGGGCTGCATCAAGAGAAGTGTGGCCAGCAGGGCAAGGGAGGGGATTCTCCCCCTTTACTCTGCTCTCCTCAGACCCCACCTGGAGTACTGTGTGCAGTTCTGGAGCCCCCAACACAAGAAGGACATGGAACTGCTGGAGCCAGTCCAGAGGAGAGCCACGAAGGTGATCAGAGGGCTGGAGCACCTCTGCTATGAGGACAGGCTGAGAGAGTTGGGGCTCTGCAGCCTGGAGAAGAAAAGGCTTCGAGGAGACCTTAGAGTGGCTTTGCAGTATCTGAAGGGAGCCTACAGGAAAGCTGGGGAGGGACTATTTACACGGTCTAGTAATGTTAGGACGAGGGGGAATGGGTTTAAGCTGGAGGAGGGGAGATTTAGACTGGATGTTAGGAGGAAGTTCTTTACAGTGAGGGTGGTAAGACACTGGCACAGGTTGCCCAGGGAGGTTGTGGATGCTTCCTCCCTGGAGGTGTTTAAAGCCAGGCTGGATGAGGCCTTGAGCAACCTGCTCTAGTGGGAGGTGTCCCTGCCTATGTCGGGGCATTGGAGCTGGATGATCCTTGAGGTCCCTTCCAACCTAAACCATTCTATGATTCTATGATGATTCTATGATTTTGGGTTTATTTTAAATGAAAAGTTTAAATGAAAAGGTTTTGAATTGCCTTATACCTTGGACACTGACACTACTTAAAAAAATAAAATAGAAAAACAAGCAAAACAAGCTTAATACCACAAATGGTGGCATTCCTACTATGCTCTATGCATTTTAAGTGAGGTGATATTCTTTTCAGTAAGTTGAAACATTTTGACATATCATGGTAGCATGTGCAAGTGTAATCTTGCAGAGAAGAACAGGAAAAATGTGTGCAGAAGTGAAATATCCTAGTGAAAAATGCTCCAGTGGCTCACAAAGTTAGTAACAGAGAAAGGTTCCCAGGAAGTTGGCAATCCAAGATTCTGCAACAGCCTTAAGCTACAATAATGGTTGTGCATGCTCATTCTTAGGCATTCCTGAAATTCATCAGCTGAAGACTGAAGTATTAAAGTTGTTCAGCTGCATCTTAGCACAAGTTATGAAGTAATACCTCTTGATAAGACATCTCTCACGAAACTAAAAATCAGACTGACGAAGAGAAGCACGTAGACTGGAAGTATACCTGCAGGTTTGCCAAACCAGGTTCCTTTCCCAGAATTTGAAATGTTGTCAGGCTTGCCTTAAGTACTTTTCCTTCCAGTTTGAATGGATCTAACAGACACGGTCAGATAAGCCTGCAGTAGCTAAGGTCCATTTGCTCTGTCCGATGAAGAACTCTAAACACTTCTGCAGTGAGGCTGTCCTGTCATCTTTACCAAAACTACCTCCTCTCCACATTATTCTAGAAATAAGTATAATATCTTAATGCTGCTCTTTGCCAGCCTCAGTCTCATTGCAACTGGGAACTGCAGTGCAGTGCCATTATTAAGAAAATAAATTTTAGAATTACATGATGAAGTACTTTAATTTCTGCCTTTGATCACCTTCTCTCAATCCTGTCCACTGACCCATCTTTGCCCTCTAGCATTTGAAACCTCTTAACTACTTCAGTGAGCCTCAGAAAAGAGTCGCTTTTCTCCCTTCATATCACGTTGCTCTCCTCCAGATTAGAGGGGAGCATTAGAGGCTTTAATGAGGCCTCATATCTTCCTGTGTCATTTGGGAAATTTTGTGTAAACAGACTTTTAATCCTCTTTACTGGGATGGTCAAAATTACTAACATTACAGCAGATGAGCTAAGCTGTTACAACCAGGCTTTCTTAAATCACTGAGCTCAGTTTCTCTTAAATCTTCAGAGGGACTTTCTCTTCAAAAGATAATCTTCCTTGATGTTCTGAGGTCTCTTTTGCACCCATTGTGCAGAGTTCTTGCATATCATTAACAGCTCTAAGTGTGTAATTCACGTCTACCCGACACTACAGAGTGATGAAAATGGACCTGTGTGTCAATTTTAACAATCAGATTCAGATATTTGACATTAAAAGTGCTTAGTTGAATATTTGAACACATTTAAAAATTTGTCTTCTGCCTCAAATTGGATGGAGCTGTTTTTTTAGGCATGCCCCCCAAACCAGAGCTACAAAAAATTAATACATACACTCAGTTTTTTAGTGTCTCAGCTATATTTACTTTCTGTCATCCAATATGTAATGTCAACTTCTAGACACAAATATTTCCTTGATTTGAGATAGCCTCAGCTGAATAATAGAGGTATACCAATTTGATGGGAGCTACTTGAGGGTACTGTCCATTAGTGATGGCAAATCTGATTCTCTGAAACATCCATCTGGATTTGCAAAGCCAGTGGATACCCACAAGTCTATCTGAACAATCCTCTGTAAAAAAAAAAACAAACAAACAAAAACTGAGAGGTATTTGAAAATTCAAGATCTGCAAAAAAAAATTAGGTGTTACTGTATGTGCACACAGTTATAAGGGAGCCCAAGAGTGTAACTATTATTTCATTTTGACAATTAAAAAGCTGAAGTTAAAACTCACCCTGCACCTTGCTGAACTTTATTTTGCAAAACCTGTTCTCTGTGAGGGCCAATTTTTTAATTCTTTCCAATGTGATCTGAAAATAATGAGACTTGACTTTCCTTCAGAGCAAGCAGCAATTCTCTGGCATTCTCCTGAGTGTTTGAGGTAAAGAGAGAATGTGACTGTTGTTCTTATTCAACCTTAGCCATGGCTGTGGGCATGAAATATAGCTCCTGATATATTTCCATGCTGTGCCAATAAATATGTTTTAAAATCATGTCATTGATACTTTTTTATTACTTTTTTTATAGTACTGTAAGTCAAACCCAATAATGAATAGCTGATGGATTTGACTATTTACCCACAGAAAAGAAAGAAAAGGTCATCAAGCCTCATGTGGATTATCAGGACTTGGGATGTGGAAATGAGTGATGGTTTCTGTTCATGTCTGTGTCCCTTCCTTGGCTTCTATGTCCAAGGAGATGGAAGCAGTAAACAAATTTACCTTTTCTCAGAAAGAGTATTAGGGCAACTCAGAAAAGTGTTGTTTTCTTCCTCAAAGACCAGCATTCAAACCCACTCTGAGGAATAAGGAAATTATGGATATTATCTGATTGATACCTGTGAAAGTATCCTAGAGAAAGCATCTAGTCTGATAAATATTAGATGAGAACCCTCGGAGATGGACACTAAAGGGAGTTTTCAGAAAGAATATGGCATTTTGACATTTATATATAATTAGATGGAGAAAACATTTTCAAAGGAATATGCTGCAGTTAGGAGGCTAGTTCTGATTTACATGCACAGATTCTATGAGTTTGAAGATAGATATTTGCCTCTGAATTTCCTGAGGATTGAGTCTGGACATATTCCAAGTGATAACTGGTTGTTAGAGGAGACCAGTCATCGTAAATTATTATCCAACCCACAAAAAGCCTCTGTTATACACAGAAAAGGACACTGTATGGGTTCCTGAGTGATCCAGTATAGGTAGTTCTGCTCTGGCAGGGGGATTGGACTAGATCTTTCGATGTCTCTTCCAGCCCCTGACATTCTGTGATTCCATGAGCAAGTCACTGAAACAAAAATGTTAGTCAAAGAAAAAATTACATTTCAGAATTGCTAACTTTCTTTTTGACTGCATGAAAAACACTACACCAGCAGGAGTGCTATGTGCATGGAAAAGGCTGTTACGAAGGTTTGTTTTGCAGAGTCCATGTGGCTTCTTATGTATGGCTGAGCCTCCTCAACTGCCCTTTGTTAAGCTTCAGTTTTATTCTGTGCTGCAGGCAGGCTCTCTGCTTCCACAATAACACAACACCATAGAGTTGGAATTAAATATTGACTTTTGATGGATTAAGAGCAAATATACAGAGGACACAACCTGCAAACCCCTTTGTAAATAGCCAGGAACATCATGAAGAAGGCATTCTCTGTGTGGGACAGCATTGCTGTTTCAAGGCAGAAACTTACTACAGTCACACATATCAGTGACCACAGAAAATGTGCAATCCAAGTGTTTTGAGATGAATGATGTGATCTGATTCGGCCTGGATGTAAATTTATCATCCACTGGACAGAAAGACCACATTGTTCCCTGACTCCAAGTTTATCCTGTTGCTATTTTTACATAGCTCCATCTCTTCTCTTCTAGCTAATGAAAACTATTGAAATGATAAAGACATCTCACTGCTGGCAATAATTTTCTGTGCTTGGTTTTTTTTGTGGAGGTTTTGCTGGTTTGTTTCGTTGTGGTTTTTTTTGTTTGTGCTTTGGTTTGGGGTTTTGTTTGTTTGGTGTTGGTTTTGTGTGGTTTTGTTTTTTCCCTCTCGGTATCATCACTTCATTGTTTTCTAATGAAATTGAGTTTTAAAGAAATTGCAGGACCCCTGCATTGCCAGATAATTGTGTCTTCCTCAAATTAATAACCAGCTCCAGAGAGTACAATTAGGAATGAGAAGTGTGGCAAAAGAAATCTGCTTGACTGCATAGTTTTTCATTAAATAACTGACAAGAAATAGGCTACATAATTATTACAAAGCAGCTGGAGTCCTGGTTCGTTCTACTTTATTTTCTACTTTGCAGCCTCTGCCACTAGGAAGCATTACGTGTGCTGTGGAACTTGAAGAGATACAGCACCATTTACCTTGGTGAGCTGGTCTTTGCTGCTCAAAACAGTTGAAGGATTTCTGCAGAATTTGTTAATATATATATAGTGCATTACAAGGTTGTCATTGGCTCAATTCATCTGTCATTTTAGGGATGCGATGGGTAAAGGGAAAGAAAACCTGTCTCCAGCTACCTGAAAGGACACTGTGGAGAGGCTGCTGTTGGCCTCTTCTCACAGGTAAATAGTGATAGAACAAGAGGGAATGGCCTCAAGCTTTGCCTGGGTAGGTTTATACTGGACACTAGTAAACATTTTTTTCCCAACAAGAGTGGTCAGGCATTGGAATGGGATGTCCAGGGAGGTCATTGAGTCATCAACCCTGGATGTATTTAAAAATCATTTGGATGTGGTACTTGAGGATATGGTTTAAGGGTGAACTTTGTAGAGTAGGGATAATAGTTGGATTTGATGATCCTGAGGGTCTTTTCCAACTGGAATATTTCTATGATTCTGTAATCTGTAAGCAGTTTCCTAGTCATTGCTCATGTAGACAAATGTAGAAACAGACAAATGATCTTTTAAATACATATATATATAGGTATGTGTTCTTATTTTCAAGTGGATTTCTTCTGATCATATGTGCCATCTATTGTAACCTAGATTAGCTGATTGGTTGGGTTTGGGTTCCATCCACAGCAGCCCCAGTAACTGAGATACACAAATTCACATCAGAAATACCTGTGAAGCTTACTGGACAGATGCAGGTGGAGATTGAAATTCATTCCTGACCAGAAAGCTTTCCAGGTTGCACTTCAGCCCTGCCTTTGACACTTAGCTAACCACAGCACTCTTACTCTAACCACAAATGCCCCAGCACACCAAGCAGCAGGAGTTCCTGTCTCCATTATGATAGGAATGTCACAGAGTGCCTGTTTCTGGACTGGATGCAGACACCTACCTTGAGTTCACAACTGGGATGAACATCCTTTTAGAATGACAGATCAGCTTCTGGCATTTTCCACCTGCTGCTCAGAGGCTGGCTTCAGAAGGAAGATTAAACAGCAAAAATATTTGGATTCTCATCTGGTATTTGCTGGCCACAGCAGTTTTATCACTTAATATTTCAAAACCTTCCCAGATTTAGGCTCAAGTTCTCTGTTATTGCAATGGATTGAATAGGAAATTCGTTTGCACTAAACTTAGTTTCTGCTCCTCACTTAAATGGCAATAACTAATATTTTCTCCCACTAAACTTGATTTCCTATAGGCAATGTTTGCAACAGTATTTTACCGTATCTGTTTATGCTTTAGTTATATTTATTTTTGTAATCTTATCTAGAAGTCAATGAAGTTGAAGAATACAGTCCAATGGAGAAAAATGGAACTCCTGGGACAGCTTGATTGTCATTATTTTTATTGATAATTACTTTAGTGCTCTATTCTTATTGTCATACTAATTCAAATTATGTTGTCATATTTTATGCCTTGAATAAGGGGAATGAGTTATCAAAATAGAACACACTCTCATTTTAATTGAATTATTAGATGTTTTATAATCAAATAATTTTGTAACCAGGCTACCTAGGCTTGGACCCCTTTGATGTCTTTTGGTATTCATTCCAGAACCTAGCATGCAGTGAACATAGAGTCTGTTTAGCAAAGCTGAGTTATTTGGGTTTCTCTTCGTAAGAGAACAGACTTGGAATTGTCCTGTGCTTGCTTTGGAGACAACTCACATCGTGATGCAATTAAACCATCTACCAAAACTAAGGAAATTGAATGTTCTGAATAATTTTACTACCTCTCATTTTCACCTCTAGATGATTGACAACTAGAAAGAAAGAAGCAACAATCTCTAAAATTCAATAGGATTTCTCACTTGCTGGGAGATAAATCTGTTGTGCAGCTGAAAATGGATGTTTTGTTGCTGTGCTTATCTTTTCCCTGATATAGGTTAAAAAATAAATGAGGATTGTTTTAATATTAGTTTTATGTTCTTGTAGTTCTCCTCAAGTCTCCTCTCCTTGAGTCTCGTCAAGTCTCCTTTGCTCGAGTCTCTTTGAGTCTCCTCTCCTCAAGTTTCCTCTCCTCTCTTCATGTCTCTTCTCATCTTGTAATTTCAACTGATGTTGGATTAGAATATGGATTACATATGAGTTTGGGTTTTTGTGTAGTCACAATCACCATTTGTTACTTAACTAGTCACAATGAAAGACCAACATACGCTTCTGTCATGCAGTTTTGTCATAAAATGATCTTCACATTTTCGTTATGACTGAAAATCAGTTCAAGAGAATATTTCTGTAATGAAGAGTAATTTATTCTACCATATGATTCCCAAACCCTGTTTCTAACAAGAGAAAATCAAGCTAAGCTTTTGTGAAAAAAAAAAATTTACAACAAATATATGAAAGACAACTTTTTCTCATGGCATTTAAACTCAGTAGAAGTTGATTCTGGACATCTGAAAGTAAATAGACTTGCTTCAAGTTCCATATTGGGTTTTTTGATTGCTTGTTTGTGTTAATTCTTCCTGGGTGGAAAAAACCCTCAGGCAATCTTATTTAGAACTCTACCACACAGATTAGTTAGTTTGATATGCATTACAGTTTATGCATGTTACCAATTCTTTGCTAGAGATGTTTGTCCTTTCTTTCTTTGTGACTTAAGCGTCTACCAAACACTGCAGTAGCACAAAGCAGCTACTCAGTAAAATTGGTTATAAATTAAAAGAAGACTTGGCATGGGGCAGATGAGAGACATTTAACAGTCTGTTAACAGAGTACTGTGTTCAGTTCTGGGCCCCCCAGTTTAGAAGGGACATCGAGATGCTTGAGCGCGTCCATCCAGAGAAGGGCGACGAGGCTGGTGAGAGGCCTCGAGCACAAGCCCTACGAGGAGAGGCTGAGGGAGCTGGGATTGTTTAGCCTGGAGAAGAGGAGGCTCAGGGGAGACCTTATTGCTGTCTACAACTACCTGAGGGGTGGTTGTGGCCAGGGGGAGGTTGCTCTCTTCTCTCAGGTGGCCAGTGCCAGAACAAGAGGACACAGCCTCAGGCTGCACCGGGGGAAGTTTAGGCTCGAGGTGAGGAGAAAGTTCTTCACTGAGAGAGTCATTGGACACTGGAATGGGCTGCCCAGGGAGGTGGTGGAGTCGCCGTCCCTGGAGCTGTTCAAGGCAAGATTGGACGTGGCACTTGGTGCCATGGTCTAGCCTTGAGCTCTGTGGTAAAGGGTTGGACTTGATGATCTGTGAGGTCTCTTCCAACTTTGGTGATACTGTGATACTCTCTGACTAGCTCTCAGTAGCACACAGCTCAGAAGTGAAGACATTGGTTCCTAAGCAGTGTTTTCAGGAAAAGAAAGGCTTCAGAAAAAATAATGCAAGTATAAGCAGATTAAAAAAATATTCTTCCCAGTATACTGGTGCATTTTGTTTATATTATAACTTATGATACATATAAAAAAATAATTGTCCCTTTAGTTCATGCATTAAAACATACTTTAAAATATATAATATTACATGATAGTAGTATCATAGTGTTATCATCTTTTTATATGTTATAGGCCTTCCATCAGAAAATATGTAGCAGAACTGATGATTCTTTTTCATTTTTTAGGTCTGCAGGATACTGGCAATGTGGCTGTATTGGAATATTTTTAATCAGTCATGTTTTCCATGTCCCCATTACATCATGCATGCTTTGTGAGTTTTGAGCCTTAAGCCCGTGTGTGTTGCAGAGCTTGATCTTATGTATGGTGTTCTTTACAGGAAGGCAAAATGTTTTGGCTGGCTTGCTCACATTTATATTGTGCACTGTGAGAAAACCTATGTATATCAAATTTGGTAGATGCATTGCATTATGTCATATATACTGTGACAGAAGGAGCCACTTCTCAGCCTTGTAAACTTTTTGAGTATCTATAATTATGATAACCCATTTGACTTAATCATCTGTTATTTCTTGTTACTCATATTTCCAAGGTGTAGCCCAGCTTCTCAGGAATCAGTACAGCTTTCAAAACTCAGTATATGAGCAACACAGAGAAATCGATTCCGTAAAAATTCAATTTCCCCAAAGGAAACTGGTAAAAAGGCAGATGTTTTTTGAAGCAAACTCAATACCTTCAGAATTGACTGGCATCTATGGCAATAGGTAGCATCTATCATTAGCTGTGGCTAAATATACAACAGAAGTTGTATATTTAATAGACTGATTAGCTTATATTTTTTTGCAAACGTCAAGAAAATGAAAAGGTAAGGAGAGAAAATGGAAAAAGAAAAAGAAGTCCATGTCCAAGTGGAGGCCAGTGACGAGCAGAATTCCTCAGGGATCAGTCCTGGGACCAGTCTTGTTCAACATCTTTGTCAGTGACGTGGAAAGAGGCATTGAATGCACCTTCAGCAAGTTTGCTGACAACACCAAGCTGTGTGGTGCAGCAGACACACTGGAGGGAAGGGATGCCATCCAGAGGCACATGGGCAGACTGGAGAGGTGGGCACAAGCCAACTTCATGAGCTTCAACAAGACCAAATGCAGTGTCCTGCATCTGGGTTGAGGCAATCACAAGCACAAATCCAGGCTGAGCAGTGACTGGTTGAAAAACAGCCCTGAGGAGAGGGACTTGGGGTGCTGGGGGACAAGAAGCTCAACATGAGCCAGCAGTGTGCACTTGCAGCCCAGAGGGCCAACCAGATACTGGGCTGCATCAGGAGAAGTGTGGCCATGTCAAGGCCCAGAGAACAAAGATTAACAATATCTCTGTCACAGGAGCAAGGACTGGGGGGAATGGAGCGAAGCTGGCGATGGGTAGGTTCAGGGTGGATGTAAGGAGGAAGTTCTTCAGCGTGAGAATGGTGAGAGCCTGGAATGGGTTGCCCAGGGAGGTGGTTGAGGTCCTGTCCCTGGAGGTGTTTAAGGCCAGGATGGATGGGGCTCTGGCCAGCCTGATCTAGGGTAGGGTGTGCCTGGCTACAGCAGTGGGGCTGGAACTAGACGATCCTTGTGGTCGCTTTCAACCCTGACTGAGTCTATGATTCTAAGAAAAGGGAAAGAAAGAGAGGGGGAAAGGGAAAGGGAAAGAGAAAGGGGGAAAGGGAAAGGGAAAGAGAAAGGGGGAAAGGGAAAGGGAAAGAAAAGGAAAAACAGAAAGAAAAAGAGAAGGAAAAATAGAAAAAAAAGCCTCCTTTTTGGGCTACCTTGAAGTTTTCTGTGGAGAATATTTTGCTTCAGTAACATTCAGAAGCTCTCTCAAGACAAAAAAGTCAAGCTTTTTCATTCAGATTTTAAATGAAAACCATCTAGCTTATGAGTACAAAGGGGAAGGAATTTGCTCCTAAGAGCAACACAGAACTTGATTAAAAAAGAACACAGGGTAATAGTCCAGCATGAGAAACACTGATGAATAATGAAAAAGCATAAGAAATACACATTCAACAAAGACAGAATTTTCACAATGGGTTAGCTACATGGGATGCCAATCACGCTCAGAAGCTATTTACATGTGTTTCGTACTCCAAGAAGTCAGTCCTAAATACCAAATGACTCAAGGAATCTCCTTTCCTTTATAAGAAAATCTTTTCATGGTATCTGTAATTAATTATTTTCAATTGTATTAAAACAACCCAAGGTGACAATACACAACTCTATTAAGCACACCGGCGCAACTGCGTGCTCTTTTATCTGGAGTAAGGCTTTTATTGCTAAGACATAACTGTCAGTTGAATGTTTACGGCCTTCTAAAGATGCAAAGTCAGTAACAAATGACAACAATAGAGGGTAAATCTATCTCTAGTCCAATACCTTCTATGATCACAGAGGCATAAAATACTGAAAAGTGACTTCAGAAGTTATGGGGATAAACATGGCTCCATTTTACCTGAACTTCTTTCTCCCAGCAGTATACAGCTAGCAAGTGTGGCACACCACTTCGTAGTTCTCGTCAGCATTGCTAATGGCATGTTTGAAGAACTTCTTAAAAAGCAGACAAAGTTGCAACAATTAATATAAATGTCAGCAGAGACTACACCTGTAGGCTCTATAAGAACCAAACATTCAGCTCCACCTATTCATATGGACCAGGTTGTCCCACACTTTCACCTTTTTTGAATAAAACTATTTACTCTCCTTATCAGAGTGTGGGTGTGAAGTCTGCTGAGAAGGATGAGGAGAAGGTCCTCATCCTTTTGAAAATTACCACCTTTCTCTGTCTCAGGATGGCTGTACTCTGCCGAGATTGCTCCTTTGGTTTGCTGCCACTTCTAAGATTATTTTTTTTTCATTTAAATTTAAACAAATTTAACCAAGGCTGCTAAAGCTACATCTACATCCATGAAACAAGCTCACACTCTTTCAAGAACTTGTTTCTTAAGCAGCTGTCAACAGTGGAGAAGTCTCATTGGGGATGTCAGAGGTATAAGGAAGATGTTTCTGCTTTTAAAGTCTGATTCACATGACTGACTGAGTGACAAAAAGATCCTGAAGTCTGTATTTTTAAAATCAAATAAATATGAAAAATATAGAACTAAAGAAAAGGAGAGGATCTCTATAGCAAATGCAGTAAACCCATAATGTGCTTTGAAAGTAAGCAAACTACATGTACAACAAATATGAATTAATAAATTGAGAGCATGGAATTTTGTTATTGGTTTTTATTTTGTTTTTGTTCTTTCCTTTCTGCTGTAAGCAATAAATCCTGCTGGAGTGTTGGACCCCACAAACAGCATATTTTTCTGTAGAAAGTAGAAGGTTTTCTGGTAAGTATAACAAAGACAATGGTTTATAATTAAGCAAGAAGTTGTCTAGTCTCAAACACAGAGACAAACATGTTGCTCTAAACTGTGGACTGTCTGCATAAAAGAAGAGAAAGCGTTCAAATTGAGTATGCATTCAGCAGAGGAATTAGGTTACAATCAAAAATGTGAGGTAAACCATATGTAACCAGTACAAATGAGACCATTGAAGGGGATTTGGAGATCCTTTCAATCATATAAAATACAGATTGCCCAGCTAAGGCAGACCAAAATCCCAAATGCCATTATAGATGCAACAAAATTGGAATCAGTGGAAAAAATCTAGCTAGAAGCATATTGCTTATTTTGGAGAAGACTGGGCAGAAAAGGGGAAGATAAATGAAAAGGTATGTGTGGATGTGGGGGGAAAGTGGATAATAAGGTGTAAATAAAATCAAACAGAAAAGAGGAGAGGACTTTCTAATGGTAGCACTGCAGATACCTGAACAGTCACCAGGTCTGTGGATTTACAGAGCCAAACCATGAGGACAGCAGAGGGAACCCAAATGGTAATCCTCTGTATTCTCTGTCAGTTCTGTGCCTGGAAAGCTTGGTGTTGGAGCAAAGATGGACAGAATTGCATCTTCATACTAAGTAGACAGGGAGAAAAATGTGACATAATTGCATTTTAGTAGCAGCTGTGTGCAATAAACAATATTTAAGAGTGATTAATAGCTGCTTCATAATCATGCATAATAATGTGTAAAATTATGTTACTGTAAATTGGTAACAGTGGCATGCCCATTAGTTAATTAAGTTATTGACTTCTTCACTTTTTACTTTCTTAGCAGCCTGTTAGATCAATAAACATTATCAGCTCTTGTACCGAGTATGTTTCAGGGCTGTATTCTGAAGGAGGAGAGTTGGATTGCAAGGTACCAGTTGCCATACTATTCTCATTTGCAGAGTAGCAGCCTCCACTTTAAAAACAGAAATGCAAGCCCTTCATACAATCTCAGGCTATTCCTAAATTGTGAGTCCTAATCCAGCTGTCTCTTTTGGGTATCTTAACTCCAGGGTTGAAAAACCAATTTCAGCTTTCAATGCAATTGCACTGAAATCAAGTCCAAAAGATCATCAAGTCCAAGCAAAACCTAACATCTTCTTGTAAACAACTGTTAGACCATGTCCCTAAGTGCATCATCTGCCTGGACAGATGGGCAGAGTCCGATGGGATGGCATTCAATAGCTCCAAGTGCAGGGTGCTGCACTTTGGCCACAACAACCCCATGCAGAGATACAGGCTGGGGTCAGAGTGGCTGGAG
>WAAF01018265.1:124833-182766 GCA_013400475.1 Tricholaema leucomelas
GTTGGCCTGGGCCCACCTCTCCAGCCTGTCCAGGTCCCTCTGGATGGCATCCCTGCCCTCCAGCAAGTCAGCTGTGCCACACAGCTTGGTGTCATCTGCAAACTTGCTGAGGGTGCACTCAATTCCTCTGTCCATATCACTGACAAAGATGTTGAAGTGAAACAGTTAAAGTTATTAGTAAGTGAAAATGATAAATGATGAATAATGATCAGTCAGAGAAAACAAAGGTGAAGAACTGACTGTTGCTCTCTTTTTTACATAAACTGTTGGCTGACCAATTATCCATGACAAGCTCGACGTGATTTTTCATGTTTCATCAACATAAAAAGTAATTTAATAGGTTAGTTATAGAAAGAATTAAATTAATCAGATAAATTATTCAAAGCAAATACCTCATTATGAAATTTATTTTTGACAAGTACTTGATAATGCACATTGAAACAATCTAACTACTCAGACTGCTCAGTCTTGGATTTGAAATTACTTGTAACTGTTCTGGGGAAAAAAGAAAAAAAAAATCCCAATAAACACCAGAAGACAAATGCACTACCACTTCAGATGGCATAGTGAAACTGCAACTCCTTTTACAGTGTAAATAACAAATAACCACATAAATGAAATTGTTAGGATGCATAGTGAATAGGAAATGAATACTGGAGAATTCATAGCATCATTGTATAAATTGCTTGCGAGGCATCCCTTGACATTTTTTATTCAGTATTCAGTTTCATCACCATATCTCAGAAAAGTTGAAGGGTGGAGAGAGAATTGACAAAATATTGTGCACAATACATAATGGAAACACAGAGATTTCCATAGAAAAGATTTAAAAGATTGTGTCAGTTCAGTTTAGTGGAGACACAACTGCAAGTAGGCATTTCAGGAACCAAAAAAAAAAGCATGTGTTGAATTTATAGGGAATGTAAATCAGATAACCAGCACTTAGTGTCCTCATATCTCAAGTAGTTCAATAAAACAATATAGAAACTAAACTTGATCAATAGAAATACTTTTTTACATAGCTTATGGCTGAAGTACAGAGCTCACTGGCACAAAGTAATCTTCAGAATAAACTTGGAAGTGTTTATAAAAGTCAATTGACCTTTATGTTGGTGTATGGGCTATATAAATATACCAGGCATATAATCCTCATCCTTCTGCACACGTTCCAAGTTCCAGTTGAGAAGACACAGTAAGATATTTCTCATATGGACAAGTGATTCAATCTATAGTGACTAGCTCTTCTCTGGTCTTTTATAAACAAAAATGATAAAGAATTCACCTTCCATTTGCTCTATTTATCTCTAAGAAAACATGCCAGAACCAAAACACGTAGATAAGTACATGCAGGAAAGGAAGAATGGGTTTAGGAGGAGGTTAAATGGGATTAATCTCCTCCAAACTGATGGTAAGATGCACACTGATACACAGGACCCAGGAAAAAGACTAAAAAAAAACAACAAAACAACAAAACAAAACACCCCAACATATTTATTTTAACAAAACGAAAACCAACCAACCAAGCAAAAAAAATTAAGCCTACAACAAAACACGATATCATATAATATGAATCTAGCAAATATCTTCAGCCAATTTTAGTAATCCCTATTCTGTAGAGAAAAACTGCAGGACAGGGCTAGTTTGCCTCCAACAACCAGATTTCTATCAGAATGCCAAAATACAATTAACATAAATATATATATAAGCATTTCAGTCCTCTCAAATGTTAGATCACCTCCTAATGGCCATTAATTAATTCATTCCTTTTCAGCAAGGGAATTCCTCATTCATTTCGTATAGCAGTTTTCCCAATATGATCAGGGATACAGATTTTCATTGTACTACAGAGGCTGACATAGTGTTTAGTCATCACACTGATGAATGGAAGGAACCTTTGCAAGGCACTGAAACCCAGTATCTTGCTCCAGTTTCTGGAAGCATGAAGAACCCCTCAAGGAGTGAGGTTCAGAATGTATACAAGGATTTTATATATTTCTATATTTTATATATTTCCAAAGGCAAACTTTTTTTCTGTTTGTTTGGTTGTTTTGTTTTTTTTCTTTGGGGGAATGACCTAGAGTTCTGTGATTCATCACTCCTTTATTAAGTTTCATTCGCTTTTGCCTAAATTCTCATTCTCTTCTGGATACACATTGTTTATTCCACGCTTCAGTCAAAAGGAAAGGTTTGCTCATTTATAGAATGACCAAAAATTGCATTAAGTAGCCTTGCTGTGCATATGCCTTGAGCAAATCTTTCAATAGATATATAAACATGAAGGCACAAAATAAATTATGTGGAATAATCAAAAGTCTTATGCTTTCTTCCTTCTCATTTAAAATATTTTTTGCTAACAATTGAGAACTATGATTAGAAGTTCTGCCTGTAGTAATATCTGCAACTTTTGAATGTAGTCATTACTTCATATCTTACAAAAACAACAAAAAATGCGGCATGGATAAATCACAGTATCACAGTATCACAGTCTCACAGTATCACTAAGGTTGGAAGAGACCTCACAGATCATCAAGTCCAACCCTTTACCACAGAGCTCAAGGCTAGACCATGGCACCAAGTGCCACGTCCAATCCTGCCTTGAACAGCCCCAGGGACAGCGACTCCACCACCTCCCTGGGCAGCCCATTCCAGTAGCCAATGACTCTCTCAGGGAAGAACTTTCTCCTCACCTCGAGCCTAAACTTCCCCTGGCGCAGCCTGAGGCTGTGTCCTCTCGTTCTGGTGCTGGCCACCTGAGAGAAGAGAGCAACCTCCCCCTGGCCACAACCACCCCTCAGGTAGTTGTAGACAGCAATAAGGTCACCCCTGAGCCTCCTCTTCTCCAGGCTAAACAATCCCAGCTCCCTCAGCCTCTCCTCGTAGGGCTGTGCTCGAGGCCTCTCACCAGCCTCGTTGCCCTTCTCTGGACACGCTCAAGCATCTCAATGTCCCTTCTAAACTGGGGGGCCCAGAACTGAACACAGTACTCAAGGTGTGGTCTAACCAGTGCAGAGTACAGGGGCAGAATGACCTCCCTGCTCCTGCTGGCCACACCATTCCTGATGCAGGCCAGGATGCCATTGGCTCTCTTGGCCACCTGGGCACACTGCTGGCTCATGTTCAGGTGGGTAAATATTTCAATGCATTTAATTGTTTATATTTATTCCTATTTGCAATCCAGGAATTTCTGGGGTTTTTTGCAGTTTCCAAATACTGATCCAGTTGGTGATTTCCCTCTGTTATTGAGTGTTTCTTAATAACTAATATTTTGAGATTGCTATTATTATCAGTATAAGATATTCCAGTGTAAGGGAATAGAAATTACATTCATTTACATTAGCATTTCCTCTGAAACCCAACTGGGAGGTGAAAGAGAAGAATGCAGATTGTGAAATGTCATCCAGACAGCCTTCTGATGTTATGAGCAAGTAAGGTCTATGATCTGGTCCCATAACAAGATCAGATGTCAGAAATACACTAGCAGGGTTTCCTAAAGAGCCTTTGTCATCTATTCAGGTACTGTGTGAAGTTTTACTGATCATTTAGTTGGTAATAATGACTTTCATGTAAACCATGCACGAAAATGAGCCAGAAACGAAACCATCTCTCACAGGAGATAAACTATGAGTTAGGTGAGGTCCTCAAATTTTAAAAACCCTAATGGTTTTGTTGCACAGCCCTAGGCAAGTTCCCATACATTGTAAAGCCATGCAGAACATTTGTGGTAGGATAGAAAATTGTTTGCATTTACCACAGTGCAGATGCTAAAGTGGCTGCAGGAGGTAAAAGCCATTCAGACTTTGGCTCATCTCTGCTGTGGTATTTGCCTACCTCTTACAGGACCTACAGACTTTATTTATGTAAAAAAAAAACCAACAAAAGCAAAACCAAAAGCAAAACCCCAAACAGACACACACCCAAAACAAACAAAAACCCACCAAAACCAAACCAAAACACCAAAACCCCCCATAGTTCCTCCAATACATCCTAACCCGGTCATGCTGAATCACCTGTGATGTAATCGGCACAGGAAGGGTCACAAAGGGGTGATTTCATGCTCCACACATGAAGGACAATGTTTTAGAAATGTTACTGGTATTTTCTTAAAGGACATTTTTGTACATCTTGTTAGTTGATGAAAGGTAGGGATATGGTAAAAGTGAGATTCCCTGCTGCACAGGAGCTGCAGATAAACTCTAGTAATCTGTGGCTATCTAAAAGAACATTTGTTTACTGCACATGAGCTTTTCAGCAGCCATGATCTGAAAAACAACAATCTTCCTAAACCAAAGGATACTGAGGAAGATGGGAGCGATTTGTGTCAAGGTTGAAGAAAAGTATGTTCACCAATACAAGAGACCGCACAACAGAATTATTAGGACACAGAGAGTTCAAGTATTGCTTTTGCTTTCCTTGAAATATTTGTGCAGATCAATTTTTGCACAAACACTGAAGAAGGATGTTTCATTCATGAGGATGTAACCCACAAGCTCAGACCAATGCAGCCCTGCACAAAGAGGTACATGTCTGTGAAGCAAAACACGTTAGTGTAACAAGTGCTTTCCTCAAAAAGAAAAGCATAATTCTGAATGCTCTGCATGAGAAAATTGAAAGGAGGCTGATTGTCAGCCCCTTCTGAAAAAAACACAAGCTATTTTTAAAGTAAGTTCAGGCTTCATAAAAAGACACTTGAAGTCACTTCTGATTCCTGCAGCATTAAGACCCTGAATATATTGAATGCACATTTTGTTTGGCAGTAATGTTGATGAGGATTAAGAAAATTATTAAGAACAGGTTTAGAAAAATCCCTTTTTGATATAAATAAACCAAACAATTACATAATCAGCAGAAAGGAATATATGAAACTGTTTTCAAGCTTTACCAAAGCAGCAAGGTGCCTGGTCTTTTGTATGCAGTGCTGTAAAATGTTCAAGCTGTAATTAAGATCTCCTCAATTTGCATGGCTTAAGGCTTGAATGTCAACCAAAGTTCATAGAAAAGTAGAGATATAATATACTCAGATGTCAAATTTGGATCTGTGCTTGTGAAATTTTCATGGGACAAGAAGTGCCTCTTCACACTACAAAGAGAGGAGCACTGGCTGAAGCTCTGGCAGTGAAAGAGTCAGACCAAAAAGGTTTTTTCTGACTACAGACCATTTGGGAAGAACTCAGTCATTGAACCTTCTAAAACAGAGCCTTGGCTCTGTCTTAATCTCGTGATGCCCAGGCTAATTTTGCATCCCACAGGTTCTCTGAACACCCCTGTGTTAGGGCTGTTTGCCTTCTGAATTCCTGCAGGCAAGACACACCAACTGGGAGCAGCACCCAAGTAACAGTGTGAGTAACCTGAGCTGCGTGATCAGCCCTCTCTGGCTCACTCTAGTACATGACTGAACAGTGAAAGCATCTTGTGCTAGTTTGAAGCTAGCTGGAATATTTTGGTGAGAATAATTAGATTAGAGGCTGTGAAAAGGAAACAATGGTGATGTCTACTTCATTCATATGCTTACTGAGATGTATAAAAACAAGAACACAAACAACACTGTGGTTGTGTGTCTCTGGCTGCCTGCACTTCTCTCCCTGACCTGCTGTCTGCGTAACTAATCCTTCTGCTTTCTAACCCTCCTGGCCAATCTTCTAAACTCACCTTGCACGTAAGGCAAAGTCTGGGGATAAGGTAGAGGGCGGAAAGGAGGTGGAAGAGTGGTTGGGAGCCCCTCCTGAGGACTTCAGTTTCTGGGAGGAGTGTTGTGTTTCTGTATTACCTTTAACTTGTATATTTCTGTATATAGCTGTATAGTAAATACTTACTTGTAAATTGTACTAAGCTGTAAATATAAAGCTTCATCTTAATTTTCAGCTCAGCTGAGTCCATTCTGGGTGATTTCACCACCCAAACCATCACACATCTTAACAGAACTATAGTTTGTTTGTTTGTTTGCTTGCTTTTCAGAAAAGATTTTCTGAGAAAATTCTTCCCAAGATTTGGGTACTCAGGGTTAGTGTAAACCCATCACTTTCCTAGGTGTACTCAGTATCTTTTATTTATATATCGCTATTCTTTGGGAAGTATACAAGTGATGGTCTGGAAAAGACAGCTTCCCTTTCTAATCACCTTCAACACAAGCTCGTGCAAATGAAATTACTCAATGGGGCAAAGAGCTTATGTGATCCCTTTCATCATTTCTTCACCCTGCTAGATGAATTCTAAATCTCTTCCCATCAGAAACAGTTATGAATTGACCTTAGATCTGACAGCCTTCTTGCACACTTGGATATTCATCTAGGATCCCATGAGTCTCAGAGTACATACACATACCCCTTGCACCAACTGCTTTCTGGTTTGGTTCAGATCCTGGCTGGATTCAGCTTCCTTCTTGACAAATATGAACTTGCACCTAGAGTGTTTGTGTCTGAGTATATAAGAGTTAAATAAATTAACCTATAGCTTTAGTGCTGATCCTTTTTATTTTAAACTTTCATTTAAAGTACCACATATAAGAAGCAGTAAAGCAAAACCCAGCAATATGGTTGAAAAGGAGTTTAAAGAGATATCTTGACATTTGTACAGTTGTTCAGAAGGAGAAATTACTTAATGCAAGATGCTATCCTTTCCAAAACTGTTTATTAATTCTGGTATTCACCACCCCCAACCACTAATTTTAATAATATTAAATAATATTAAATAATTTAATAATATTTAATAATATTCCATGGTCATGGAAACATAATATTAAATAATATTAAATAATATTAAATAATATTCCATGGTCATGGAAACATTTTACAGATAATAACTAGCAAAACATATAAATATGAATTGAACTGGAAGAGAAGATTCCTGTGGTCAAATGCCACTTGCGGTCAATATACTGCCTGCCTACTAGACGGAGTCAAGGAGCTCTTTCTGCCTATGGTAGAAGGCAATGGAGAATTATAAAAAGGCTTTAAAGCATTTACTCACAAAATTATTATTACCTGACTTGCAGGGCTAGCCACAGTCCTAGACAGCACCCAAATGCTTTCAGGGAACTCTGTCTTGTTGGATGCTGAGACTTGATCCTTCCCAGACTTCTGGGGAAAGTAGGCAGACAATCTCTGACCTTGTCTCCTGGCTCTTCTGGATCATCTGTGTATCTCCAGGATTCCTAGTCTTAGCAGGAGACTTTCAGGTGCAGGCAGGACATCTTGTGATATGCAGTCTCAGTACAATGTCATGCTAACTATGCAGGCTGATGGTGTGGAAGCATTTAGACTCTGTTCGTGGTAAACTCATGACAGTGGCATTTCCAGGCAAACAACACTGCAGTAAGCAATAGCAGCAGGCAACAGCAGGCATGAACAGCATGGCAGAGCACACTGCGTTTACCTGCAGCATCTTTTTATCAAGGTGGGCCATATAGCCAATCAGAATGGCAGTTACCAAACCTGACCACATTAGGTAAAACCATAGGCTTGCTTTACCCAAATTTGGGAAAAGCCTAGGCCTTGCACAAGGCAGGCACAAGCTAAGTGTGTATACCTTGTTTACCACGGGAGAAAAACATGCCTGAGCAAGCCATTTCTGGCCCATCAGGCCTACCACGACAACAGTGATCATCAATTCACCATAAAATGAGTTCATATTTAATCTATTTGCTACCTACTGTGAAGGTTTTGTGCAAATCACAACAGAAGCATTTGAAAGTGAGGTGGATTTGTCTTTTCAAAATAAATATCTAGCTTCTGTTGTCACAATCTACTTTTTCCTTATTTTGTTGCTATTTTTTCACCTTCTTTTGCACTTAGGAAACAAAATTACTTGCATTTAGAGACAATATTTTTTTCAGGAAAATATGTGTTGTTTTCCAGGTCATTTAATTGAGCTTGCATTCTTTTTAGCTCAATAAGTTCAAGTGAAATAAGATGTTATATGTGCAAGGAATATCCTTATGTAAGTATGCTAAAAGGAAATAGAAATTATCAATTACCTCTGGAAAAATATTTTGGTTCGTGGTGTTGTGTACAGAAAAATTCAGAAAGTTAAAAAATCAGTTTCAAGGATAAAATTTAATGTTCATAACCTTTTCAAGAAATAGAGACCACAAAATCACACAAAATAAGCTCAAAGTATTAGGCAGATACTGTGAAATTTACAATCTATGTCAGTATTTTTCACTGAAAGTTCAAATATCTAAACTAAAATGTGCCTGATTCTGTTATCATTGAAAGTTTTCCTTATTCTGGTCATATTTATATGTAAATATTTTGAGGGTGCTCTATTCTATAGAAATATCTGCATCATTAGTGTACTGACAATAATTATTTTTCAGATGTAATAATTTCTGTAGAGGGGAAGTGGGAGAAGCATTTTAATACGATGTAGGAAATGTCTAAAGCTCTTCAGAAAAGCTCCATTTTAGGATTGTAGCCTTTAAAGTGAAGAGCAAATAATATAGGAAGAATAACATCAGCATTATTCTACCTGGGGTAATAATGGAGCCTAACTCAGAGCTAGAAGCAAAACTAAAACAAACTTGGAACTGTGCTATACCAACTATACACCAATTAGCAGCTGCAGCCAGTAAACCAGCACCTGCACCATGCTGCTTTTTTCTCCAGCTGCTGGGTTTCTTTGTGTGTAATAATTGATTTTGCTGGTACCAGAGTTCTCCGCTACCTGTGGAAGATAATTTCTGTAGAGGTCAGTGTTCACTTATTATTTCTTGGCTGGCAATTCTTGAGCCCATGGTGCTCTTAACGTGTCTAACTATGTCCCTCCATGTTCAACATGTTGCTTAGACTGACTAACTGGAGTGGTTTCTGCTGCTTTCTCCATCTACTGTGCCCCGACCATACGCCTACAGTGACACACATTTGTAACCTGTACTGCAGATTGAGCACCTTTAAAAGAGCCCTATCCTCTGACTAATAAAGACCAAAAAAAAAAAAAAAAAGTAAGCATAAATGATGAAGGAGGAAGGATACAAACTGGGGAATCTAAGCTATCAAACACTGCAGATACAGTACCCTAATAGAAATGAAGACCAACAAGCAGCTAAAAGACAATTTTGAGGGGATGACATGGATTAGAGATGTGTGGTAGATCTCTAGTCTACATTTAATCCTGCATGAAATGTATTTGAAAGCTTGGTGAAACAAGATCACATTCTCCAGATTCACAGACAGAGAAAATGCACTGTAGAGAACGGACAGCTATCATAGAAATAGACAGGCTGATAAGACACTGCCTTACTTTGACCAAAGCCATCATCACAAAATCACACTTTCAATGGACCCAGTGCAGCTCCTCAGTAAATCCAGCCGTTGCTCCTTGCCTTTTATTTACAGCAACTACACAAAAAAAATGCAATCCTGTTGGGAATAGTAGTCTTAAATGTAGTGATTCTATAGAATTCTCTGATTATGGTACAGCTATTGGAAATTGAAATACTGGAACATAAGCCCTGGACAGGAGAGAGTGCACAAGCTCAGTAAATGCTGAGTTAAGATAAAATGGAAGGTTGGAATGACCTTAGAGAATGGGGTAACAAATATAAACCAATGTAAAGCTGGAGCCTGTGGTTTTCACCTATCTCTGCTGACTTAAATTGCTTAGACACAATGTATGTGTTGTTGAGAGAATAGTAAGAATGTCTAAGCTAATTAGTACATAATTCCTAACACAAGTACATGTAACCAATTGCAGTTTAACACAATTTGTAGCCTTCTGATGAAAGGTATATAAACACATCTTTGGAATGCAATAAACTGATTGGATTGGAACTTGCTTACATTAAACATTGCCCCATTTCTTCTTCTGATGCCCATGGCATTGAAGCCCATGGCATAATCCAGCACAACCTGTGTTACATTAACAATAAGCTCAGTAAGCATTCTGTTCCCGCAGTGTGCTGTAAATGATATGGCTTGCTACTGAACCTTTTGAGAACAGGTTGCAAAATAATGAAGCCTCTCTGCTCAGAATTTGCTAATAATCTAGCCTAAGATGCAGCATTATATGCTGGGCATGGTAATGCAATGAATTTAGATTAATTAAACAAATAGAAAAGAAGAATCAAAAGGAAGAACATGGTAATAAGTCTATGGCAATATAGTCGTGCTTGACAAGGAATATTGATTACTAGGGTGTTTCACATTTGTTATGCACTAATGCACTGAGTACACATAGAAAAGTGACAGCTCTGAGGTAATTACATGGGAGTTGTCAGTACATTCATTTGTTTTTGGGTTATTTCATTGCACTGGCATTGCTATAAATTATAGCATGTCACCTAAGATGCACACAGAAGTTAAACAATTTATTCTCCAACTAATGATAAAAACAAGAGCAAAACAAACCCTTTCCAAGACAAAGGACTTCAGGCAAAACTTTCAATACTGTAAGGTTTCTTGCTGACTTTTTAAAGTAAATTCAAGGTAGATTTAATTGGTCTCCAGTTGATGAGGATGAAGAGAACACAACTATAACTTTCTCTGGCACTCACATTCCAAGATGGAAGCACTCCAAACTAGACTGAAATAAGCACAGCTGTTTCCATAGGCCATTAGATAGTCAACTTGTAACATTCATTCATGAAGTTAACTACTATGTCTGAGATTGTAACATGTGACCTGTAAGAGAAAGATTCATTAAACCCATCAGGTACCTGAGACCCTTTGATTTATCTATACACCAGTCACAGTCTAGAGCACACATTGTATTCAGAGTGTTATAAGCTAGTAAGAGACATGTCTGAAGCACTTGCTTCTTGCAAGAGTGCTAACAAGCTGTCTGAAATTTGTGAGTATCCTTAGAAATAGAACAATCTACTCAGATAATAATGACATATCACATCATTGCCTGTTTTAGGGAAAGAACCGAAAGCTCTGCAAAAGCTGGATTTTGTTGTTGTTGTTGTTTGTTTGTTCTTTTGGTCACTCTCTGGAGAGAGAAAAAAATACAAACAAAAAGAGAAAAAGATTAAGCCAGCATTTACATGAGCTGGCAATGTGCCCCCTTGTAGCAAAGAAAGCTAAGAGTATTCTGGACTGTATTAGGAGTCTTGTCAGCAGGTCATGAGAGGTGATCATTCCGCTTTACTCAGCAAGGATGAGGCCACACCTGGAGTGCTGTGTTCAATCCTGGACTCTCCACTACAAGAAAGATATGAATGCACTGGTGAGACTCCTGAAAAGAACATCCAAAATTATTAAGGAAGTGAAGCATCTTTCCTGTGAGGGAAGGGCAAGAGAACTGAGTCTGTTCAATCTAGAGAAAAGAAGATTCATAGAGGGCTTTCCAATGTAAATAAACACCTGAAAGGAAGGTGCAAGGAAGATGGTGCTAGGCTTTACTCAGTCCTGGGAAAGGGAGAGGGAAAGAGAGAAGAAGGAAAGGCATTAGAACAAATTACTTGATTCCAGCAGTCTAAAACAGCTGTTTCCCACTGAAATAGAAATGTGAAGTATAACAGATTGAACTATGTAACTTTGGTTTTGCTTTCTTACTTATCTCACAATGTATTTTTGTAATATGTTGAGGTTCTATCAGAATTATACACATCTTCATTTTATTTTTTTTTCTAAAATAAAGTTTCTGGACTGCTTAGTTAATGCCCTTGAAGGTGGTTGTGTTGCTCAATGAATAAAATTATAACTATATTGCCCATGCCAATGGTTTGGGCTTGTATAATAATGCAGCTCTGATACTTTGCCATTTTCAGGTGAACAACAGAAGAGCTAGAATGGAAGAGATCTTAAATTCATGAGACTTATGATTCATTACTTTAAGAACAAGTTTCTTGGTGACACATACACTGGCAAATATGGAGGTGCAACCTGTTCTACATTTCATGTGATTCTATATGACTTTTTTATTTTCAAACTCAAGTTAGGGAAGAGATTCCTACCAAAGTCTCCTCAAACCAGGACTCAAGATGCTCTTTTCAAACACGTTATAATACGTTAGATATTTACTTTATATAGCATTCTAAACCGTTATATACCACATGTATGAGAAAGATGGAACATTGCTGCAGACACAACACTGCAGAAAATCTGTATGTCCTAGCTCACTCAGAACTGGAAAGTAAAAGCACAGTTTTTACAATATAATTTTACTGACAGTAGCTGAGACAGATATTTGAGTTAAGGTGGCACACATGCTAAAAAACATTAGTTCATAATAAAAATCCTATGGCTGTTTTTGAGTCTAAGGTAAGATTGTAAGTCAGTAATAGACAAATCTTCCAATGAATCTACATTTTCAATTTCCTTCAAGGCTGAGGAGTTTACACAATTATGCAAACTCTCACTAGATCTCTGCCATTTGCAAAATGAGGCTTAAATATTATACGACATTATCAGTGGTCATCTTCCATGCCAGCCAAAGTATATTTTATATGTTGAACTGGAGACATGTCTGGATTTCTGCATTAGAGAGCATTTGAGGTGAGGTTTGTAGTACTTTCCTCCTCTGGGTAGGCCCTAGCAACACTGATTCAATAGTGTTTCATCATGTTGTGGCCCCTCTGACAAATGATGCAAGAATAAATGAGGTATTAAAAAAAGAGATAATCTTCTGTGTGCACTAGAGAACGTAGATAATCAGTTCCAGGCTTGGACAATAGTTCAGACAAATTTGTAGCTCATTCATTTCCATCTCACAGTCTCAAGTTGTGCTGGGAGAGGCTGGATGTTAGGAGGAAATTCTTCACAGAGACAGTGATTTGCCATTGGAATGGGCTGCCCAGGGAGGTGGTGGAGTCACCATCCCTGAAGGTGTTCAAGAAAAGACTGGATGAGGCATTTAGTGACATGGTCTACATGACTGGAAAGGGCTGGGTGCTAGGTTGGACTGGATGATCTTGGAGGTCTCTTCCAACCTGGTCGATTCTGTGATTCTATGATCTGATTCTGTACCTGATCTGGTCACAGTAATTCAAGTGAACAAACTCCAAGATGCTGATTGCCAGACAGCTGTGTATAGTTTCACCTTTCCTGCCTACTTCCAACGTCACTGATTTCACCAGGAGGACCAAGCTGAATTATGGACCAAAAAGAAGATGTTATATTTACTTCTAAATGTAAATAATGAGTCAGATATTGTGATCAAGTGCAATCAAAGGAGGCAGTCAACCTGACTCTTTCACCATCCTTTCTTTGCAGATAAATATTCCTGTGGAGCAGGGCTGAGTGACGCCACAGCCACTTCTTTCTTTTTCAAATCAGCTTCCAAGGGTCATGAGTTGATAGGACTGAGTTGAAGAACACTTTAAGCTGTCTAAACAATACCTACCCACAGGGAAAAAAACAAAAAGTGCATAAAAATTATTGAAATTAATCTTCATTCTCAGTTTTTAGTGCTGTGGGGAGCACAAATGTGCCACACTAGAGAGTCCACTGCCACTCTCAAGAGATCATGTGTTTTATCTATTGTGCCTGGAATCCTTTGGATTTGATATGACATCTGTTTCTACAGCAACCAACTTGGAAAAAACTATAGGTAATATAAGCTACAGAGGTGGGATAGCTCCTAAATGAAATGGTTTTTGAAAGTTTTCCCAAGGCTTTCAGCAAACATTTAGATGTTCCTTATTTCCTAAATGGAAGGGTGACAAACAATTCCAACTTGCAAATCAAAATATAAAAGAGAATGAAAAATATATTAAATTCCACCTATATAGGCATGAAAAAGTTGTCAGATACAAGGCAGAATCCAAAGTATCCACTTCAGTTAGTTACAAGTTATCCTATCACCTGAAGAGGTACTTTAATATTGAAAATATAAATTAAAACGTCACAGTTCACCCTAGGCTAAGGAATTTCCAGTGGAAATAGATTACTTGCAGCAATAATAACCAGAAAGGCATTTATTCTCAAGTATATTGGCAAAGCCTCATACTTCAATCATAAGGATACTTCAAGAAAGTACATATTGCCTGTTTATTTATTACAGAATCTCCCTAAGCATTTCCAAAGACTAAGAGAAACAATCACTTGACTACTTAAAGCCAAACATTGTATGTAAAGGTATTATCTGCCTTCCACATAACGGAATTCATATTACACAGAAAATCATTTATATAAGTACAACAAATTGCATTTAAACACAAGTTCTGCTGCTGCAGTCATAGCTACTATCTGACAGTGACACACTGCCCTGAATACACCTGGAGCCTGCCACAGCCAGGAACAGCACTCGCCTCCGCTAACAATTGTAGCTGATACAGTACATTTGGTCACTCCTGAGCTTCAGGATTTTTCCTTTTTGGAGAAGTTTAAAAAGAAAATCCAAAAAGCCTCTAAGCCTCCCTTTAGGAAAATTCTCAAATCTGTGTTTTAATTTATGAGGTTAGCATTCATTTAAATTTTGTCTTGAAGAGGGATGTTTTCCTGAGAAGTTGCCATCGTTATTTCATGTGGCTAAAATCATTCAATGTAAACCTTTTCTGCTGTTCCTTATTCACATTATAAGCTCACTGCACTCAGAGAATCACAGGACTGTTAACGTTGGATGAGACTTTGGAGATCATTGAATCAAACTGCTCTCCTGGAGCTCACAATCCCACCACTACTGCTAAGCTACCACCACTAAACCATACCCCAAAGTTCCACATCTACATCTTTTAAATACCTCTGGGGATGGTGAATCTGCCACCTCCTTGGGCAGCCTGTGTGGTGGAGAGTCCCAAGGGTCACAAAATGGGCCTGAGCATGTCCTGTCTTGTCCAAACATGTTTACCTCCCTGTCTGCATTGCAGCCAGAGGCAGAAAAACAGGACAAAAGAAACCCAGACAACCGAGTCTGGTTTAGTCTGGTCACACGAGAGGGGTTCATAAGACCATGCCCCTGTCGTATGCAAGGCTTATGTGCCCTCCATTTTTGGAAGGGAACAGCTTATGGGTTCTTCCTTTTTGGGGTATATTTAGGTGATTGCCAAAGGTGCTTGGGTGATAGTGTGGCCAATGAGACCATTAATCTCGGCCCACATTTAATAAATAGAGATACACAGGCTCAGTTGCTCATTTGCTCACTTGCTCACATGTATCCCACTGCATGCCCGCTGCCTTATTGCCTGCTGTGCGCCACTGCCACAGGTTGCCAGGAGCAGACCCACTCGTCTGCACACGATCAGCCTGAGTAGCCAGCGCTGACCATGCTCAGACTTCATGGGATCGTATTTCCCTCTGCTCCTGAAGATCCTGCCTATGAATTCCCTGGACAGAGCATCCAGAAGGAGCCAGCAGCACGAGGTCAGAGACTACTTCCCCTGAAGCCAGAGGATTCCAGCCTAGACATCCACGGGCAGATTGGACATTGGTATAGGCTGTGACGTAGCCCCAGAGGGTGATTCATAATTAATCAGAATGTTTGAGAGAGTGATTGGCATTGGAATGGGCTGCCCAGGGAGGTGGTAGAGTCACCAGCCCTGGAGGTGTTCAGGAAAAGCCTGGATGAGGCACTTAGTGGTCTAGTTGACTGGAAAGGGCTGGGTGCTAGGTTGGACTGGATGATCTTGGAGGTCTCTTCCAACCTGGTTGATTCTATTCTATTCTAAGTCAAATTCTCATTATTATCCCAATGACCCTGACCAAACTCAAAGACTGAAAATTGTAACTGGAATTAGTTTCCATTTAGGAAAAAAGAGACAGATACTCATAAGTCTCTCAAGATCACAAAAAACAAACCAAACCAACCAACCAAAAAAAAATCAAAAAAAACCCCAAGAAAATCCCCATCCAACAACCCAAAAAAAACTTCAAACAAACAAAAAATCCAACTCTGACACATTTCCAAAAAAAAAAAAAAAGTTTATCTTTCTCTTGGACAAAAAATTCTAAGAGTTATCAGTTTTGTTTTAGATCAGAATGGCATGCTTTTTTCCCCCTAGTTTAAATGTGAGAATAAAAAGAAAGAAAGTAATATCAGCTTCATTTGCAATGTAACTACATGGAGCAAACCCTCAGCTTATCCACTTGTTTGGGAGATGAAGTAAAGAAAATTTATGAAATACTGCTGCAAGATGCAGAGATTCCCATTTTTGACAGCAGAGATGACCAAAGCTTTCTCTAGATTCAGATGATCAAAATCCAGTTGACCTTCCATGCACAGTCAAACAGCATTAATTTCTTAATACTCTATGCAAGTAGATAGTTTGACTGCTTGAATATTGTCTTTTTCTTTGGCTCAAATTTTACTGAAAGATTATTGTAAATTCCTTGAGTCTACCTTTTCACATATTATACAAGATCCCTGTTAATACTGCTGTTCTTGTGAAGCTATTAACAAGCTATATTTGTGGTACTGTGCAAGTGTCTCAGTATGGGGGTGTTGTATATAAGCAAGCAAAACAACACAGAACTATTTTTCTTGACTCCCTGACTCTGCTTCAGCCACTTTTGTGGTCTGGATAAGGATAAAAGTAGAAGAAAAAATAAAAGTACAGAAGAAATTTCTTGGGACAACTTAATACTCCTTAGAGGAGAACCTCTCCTTAGAGGAGAACTATGAAGAGGTCAAATGTTAATTTAGGCCTTATTTTATAAAGCCTGTGAAGGTATTGAATTGTGTTATACAATTTCAGAATCCAGAGAGCAGAAATAGGGATCTCCCGTGAGCAGCATGGCTGCATGTTTACCTGGGTATTCTGGGCTTCTTGGGGGATTATTGTCTCTGCTATATTTAAAGGCTTACTACAAGAAGTGCTGCAGGTATGTCTGCTGAGAAGGTTATGGCATTGCTGCCAAGGGTCTTTCATAGATTATTTCTATAAAAACAATAATTTTGGAACATACTATCCAAAGCATAGTGGTGTGGAACTGTGAAGGCTGTTTTGAATTCAAGATGCTTCAAAGCAGCAACATTTATAAACCATGATCTGTATCCAGTAATATTTGCCACATGTAACATGAAACATGCAACATGAAAGTTACCTTCTAGGCTCCAAGGATATATTTGAGTTAGCTTACTCACACTTTGGAAATATTGCAGATGAATTACATCTTGGTGCCATGGTCTAGCCTTGAGCTCTGTGGTAAAGGGTTGGACTTGATGATCTGTGAGGTCTCTTCCAACCCTGATGATACTGTGGTACTGTGATAGTGTACATCACGTTGCATCCACTCAGACATGCTACAATACAAATCAGGCAAAGTTCACTACATTTTGACCCTGGAGCTAAATGCTTTTAAGGGACATGTACTAAATGAAGTTAAACCACCTGCTGGTTATCCCAAGTAGCCTACTGAGTGCATATCATTAATTTACCTTGCTGCTTCAGCTCTCATCAATGTATGTCAAAGTTTACTATAAGCTTCACCTATCACACAAAATGTTCCAGGAACATGTCCACTCTTCCTTTCTCTAGTTAGAATAAACCTATTTGAAGAATTTATCACCCCAAAACGTGTTTTCATTAAGTTAGAAGAGCTTTGCCAGGAAAGGGGAGCCAGTATCACATGCAGTCTTTATACTGGTCTGCAAGGAATTTAACACATTCTTGAAGTTTCAGACACAGTAGACTCTATTACACAGACCCATACTATATCTCACTGCTTTCATCTTTTGGGCAGTAAAGCACAATGGGGACCTTTTCTCAAATGAAAAGTTTCTAGCTATTGCAGGCTCCTGTGTGCCTTGTGCAGTGCTGCAGCAGCATAGAACAGCAGCATTTCCACAGCAACCTTAATTCTCAGCTCTTAGCAGAAACTGCTTTTCAGAAAAGCTGGAAAGATTTAAATGAAGAGGTAGATTTGCAACATCATGCAACTTATTTCCTAAATGCTTATAATTGTGCATTTTAATGCAGGTGGAGGTGGTGGGGCTGGGTCTGAGGAAGGAATAATTAGAATATAACTAATTATTCATCACTTATTCCACACACTAATGAGACATTTCACCAGACAGTTAATTACACCAGAATGATTAGGGCATCCTTACTTATGCTGACACATCTGTAACATGAAAATCAGGTTGTTCAGAAAAATCTCATGCTACTACTAGACTTTACCAAATTAACTTAGTGTCTCAAAAACATTTCAGTATCTCATCTAAAGGATATGTACAGCTTAGTTTAATTGGAGATACTACTATAATTTTCCAAATCTAACTTCCAAAGAATTTTTCATTTTTTTTTTTAATAAATGACATGACACTGGAAAGTAGTCATTTCTTACTCTTAATCAGAGCATAAAGTAGGTTACTACTCTGCATCCCATAAAGGTTACTGCTCTGCATGCCATAAAACACAGGAATAACTTTGTTAAATAGTTGGTATTTGGTATAGATCAATGACAACTTTATACATCACCTGAGCTGGATTTCATTTTAATTCTTCCAAAGGATGTTGCAACAGCTAAGCCAGAGATTAAGAACTGCATGCCCTGGGTCAGACTAATATTTCTGATTTCTTTTCAGTATTATCCATCATTAACACTTTTCCTCAGAGACAAAGTCTCAGATCTATATGAAACTTCAAGGACACATGATCACTATATTTTGCTTTTCTCCAGTGCAGGATGCTTACTAAAATAACACTACTTGTGATGGAGACCTTTGTGATGGCAGACAACGGTGCAAGACAGGATTTATTTCAAAATTAATATAGTTTATTAATTTTGGTATTTAGGACTCTCACTACCAGCCACAATTCTAATGATAGGTTCTTTGCAACAGTCATGAAAACATTACACAGATAAGAACAGAGGATCTAGAATATTTGAGAAATAACTAGCAGTAATACAACAAACATTACACGATTAGAACTGGAAAGATGTTCTTGCAGTCAATTATACCTCTTGAGACTCAAGAAGATCCTTTCTGCTTAAGGCAGAAAGCTTGGACTCAATTAGAGAATTTGCAGAGTTTTGCAAAGAGGCTTGAAGTATTTACTCATAAAAGTTATCTCCAGATTCCTGGTGCTTGTCAAGGTCCAGAGAACAGAGATTAACAGCATCTCTGTCCAGAGGAGCAAGATCTCTTCTTATAGATTTGCATGTTGTGCTGCAGACTGTCTGTGTGGCTGGAGTGAGTCAGAGGAGTCCATTACATTGAAATCAACAGAGATTTTGAGAATTCTCCTGCAACATTCTTATAACACTCTTCAGAGTGTTACAGTTCACCTAGATCCATAATTCATGGGTTGCTGGTGAAAGGAACAAAGCAGTGCTGTTTCTTTAGGTACAGTTAATAGTTTGTGATATTATGCTAGTGGCAGGGACAAGAGCTGAAATTAGTTTTACTAAAGGAGGAACAGGTTTCAGGTAACAGCAGCTGGGGACACCAATGCTAGTTAATTCCACAGAATTAACTGGTGGTATTGTTATGGAACCTGTGGTTTGCATTACAATGGGTGCGGCTTTACAGGGCCTCAGAAGATTTTTCTTAGTCATTTTGATAGCTTTTTTTGGCTGGGAGCGAGTTACAATGTAGAGAGAAAGAAAATGCACATATCATAAAATGCAGCAGGCAGGGGGGGTTGTACTGCATCTGTGTTGTACTCTACAGAAGCACAGGAAAAAGAACAGAAGAGGACAATATCCTATGTGTTTTACAGACCAATGCCTGCATGCTACTGATTTAAGCTCAGTGTTACATACACACACTATTAAAATGCAGAGCCCAAACAAAGGCTGTTCACAAGTTCCAGGTGTTCCTGTGATAGAGACACATGTGGTAGGTGAGGCAGATATTGGATCTTTCCTAAAAGCTGGTGCCCTCAGGGCTGGGCTTTTCATGAGGTCAATCACAAGCTGCCTGAAGCGCAAGTAGGTATGCTAGGACTGGTCTCTTGGGCAGCACAGATCCCACCTTTAATACACTCACCCCTCTAGGCATGCCTGAAGCTTGCCTAAAACACTTGTTGAGCATGGTCTTGCTCTCATTTTACATGGTGATCTTGGATTTCAGTGTAGGCTCAGCTCTAAACTAGGCATGGAGCACAGCTGCTGTTTCTCCTCTCCAGGACATAGCCATCAGCAAAGAAGCTGATGAGCTGATGTTTACAGTCCCTTAGAAGATCCTATCTTTTGAAGATTCAGACTGAGCACAAGCATATGATGTCTCTTCCTGGACAAAAAGGACAGCAACTTTATTCATAGCTTCAAGCCCTGATAATTCTTGATCAGGAAAAGGCCAGAGAGCCCTTTAGGCTTGTATGATCCTTCAACCATAACATTGTAAAAAGCCCTGGGAGTAGATGTCAGAGTGGTAATGGCTGTCTATCTAGGACTATTTTATGGCCCTTTTCTCTTCTGTTTTCGCAGTCTGAGCAGCTCAGAGACTTGTATTCTGGCATGACAGGGAAGAGAAAAGAAACAGATTTTCCTGGAAGACCAAGCAATTGCCCACTAACAGTACAGGTGTCTTCAGAATTGTGGGAAACAGTTACTACCCATATGATGACTAGAGAAAGTTCTGGCTCTGTGGAGGGATGCAAGTGTGTGAGGCAGTTCAGATTGCTGTGAGCAGCTTTTTTCTCACAGAAAATGTTACAGAGTTCTGTCCACATACAGCTGAAATCCTGTGCTTTCTGTTGTGTTATAAAATGTCACAAAGGTCATTGTTTCGTCATTTGAGTAGAGCTACTGCCCAGAGGTAAAGCTGGCAGATCTTGGCTGCTAGCACTCCAAGAAAAGTCATATTTTCTCAGAAAGACTTTTTTTGCCTTTCCCTTGTTCAGTATGAGAACATCTGTGTGTTGTGTTGTCTAACAAGGAGCAGTTACATGCTGCTTAAGGTAGTAGAGGATTTAGTTTTGGAGAGGGGTAAGGGTCCTGGTTAATTTGGATAGCCACTTGCCAGGGCTTCGGAAAGCATCTGATATCGCAGCACAAGGCAGAAGCTGCTGCATCACTGTTTTGTGGATGTCCTACTTCAGGGTATAAAGTGGGAACAGCTGAGGAAGGCTTCACCAATTGCCACGTGGGCAGCAGTAGCCCAGGACATGTACCTCTTGACGTTGAGGCAAGCTTGGTGTCACTGGGAGAGCACTCATTCTTCCCACAGGGGCTTGGATTGCATTCAGAAAATAAACTTTCTAAGTCAATTTTCTTTGAGCAGCCCTGTAGTAGATAGGATCAAAACAGACCAGAAACCAGAAGGAGGAGTGGGGAGATAAGGCCAGAAAAAGAAATATCTTTATTTCTCTATTTTAAACCTGAGTTGCAGTTTTGCCCACTTGATGTGGAAATATCAGTCAGTCTAGGTGACAAAGCTAAGAAACAGAATCAAATAAGTGAGCTTTAGCAATGTAATAGCGAAATCCTAATCCCCAAACTAACCTCACTTTATTGCAAGTAAGCTGTATCATATTTTCAGTTTACAATGATCAGAGATTATCCTCCAAAATAAATAATAAACTAGCATCTCATATCTGGGTCAAGGTAGAGACTTAAGGTATAAATTGGAAACAATGACCTTGACTTCACTTTCTCAGAGGCACAGCCCAAAAAAAAAGTTAAAAATCAGTAAATTTGATAAAGTTGCTCTTAAGAAGGATAAAGTAAGAAAGATAAAGTAAGAAAGAAAAGAGTATGAGCTGAGGTGCTTCTTTTTCAGATACTTCACTAGCTTTTTCTCTCTCCCTGTCCTTCTCTAGTTAGCATCCCTAATTTGCATGTGGAGCCAGCTCTGTGATAAAATCCCTCCATCAGATCCACCGAGTATATTGCCAGGCTCAGCCAGGGAAACTGAAGGATTCAGTAAGACCACAGTGTGTTTAAATGTCTGCAAAAGGGAGAGAAAGAAAAGCTGACAAAACAAAATACTGATCATTTCCTTCCTATTAGGTAATAGAAACCCTAGGGCTGGAACATTTCTGTCTAGAATATAAATGCCAAGACAACAATATATCTTCAAGGATGTTTTGTAATCATAATGACAATACTAAAAGTGCAGTTTCCCTATTTCAGTTCTCATGCACACATTTGCTTCATATATGAGGAAAAGTTAAATCATCCCTTTCTTGGACTGATAAGAACTGATTTACTGCAACATAGCAAATTACTGTCCTTCAGATGAGCACTGACAATTCAGCACACTCATACTCAAAGCCATGTTTATTCAAGCAATCTCTCTGTTTTCAGTCAAACTGTAGACCTGGGATCTGCAGGAAATGTTAATTTTCTCTCTCTGCCATTGTCTCCAAACATTTCCTTAATTAATTATTTTGGTTGTACAGGTATACAACAAGTTCCAACACATACATAATGAAATCAACCATATAAAACAATGTCAAAGTTAATAAGATGATCCATTTCATCCTCTCATAGAAGCTAATGAACCACTGTGAATTTATTATGATGGAAAGAGAATGTCTGCTTGCAATTAGACTGATAAGCAGAGTTATTCTCATGAGTACTTAAAGGTATTTTCTTCTTTTCTTTTTTTAATTAAAAAAAAAGAAGCTATATCTATGTACAACTGAGCTTTGATTACCTGGTATTTGAAAACACATTCTCAAAAGGATGTTTCTAATTATTGTCTTAAAAGAGAGAAAGAGAGCAGCTACAGTTTGGGAGACTTGTGGACACCATTTGGATCTTAAAAGGGGAACTCAGTTCTAAGTAATTGCAATAGTGTATAGCATTTGTGAGATCATGAGTTTGTCTAGCTGAGCCCTGTGGAATTTTTATATCCAGCTCTAGGTCTATTTCACTTCAGACAGATTTCTCCTACCTATAGCCACTAACCTTAATATCGTATCTTGATTTTTATTTGACTTCTGGCACATGTGATGGACCTTTACTAGTGTTCCTAATGATGCTTCATAGGGTAACAGAATCAAGTATCTCTCACTTTTCTGAGTTTGTTTAGTGTTTTCCTGACCTTTATATATCCTTTTAATAAAACTTTCTGCAGCATCTTAGTAGTCATCATCTGGTGGCCTTTAAAGAACAGCCTACTTAGAGTACTTTGCCTGTAGGGTTGAAGAACAAGCTACACCAGCTGCCCTGTGCTATCTCCTAATTACTTTTTTACAGGACTTTATTTTCTGACTTTAATGATCACAAACCACATTTCAAAGTGATCTGGACAGGTTTTTTATATCGAAGACTTGTATACTTTCTCTCTTCAGCCTGGAGAAGAGAAGGCTTCGAGGAGACCTTATAGTGGCTTTCCAGTATCTGAAGGGAGCCTACAGGAAGGCTGAGGAGGGACTATTTACAAGGTCTGGTAATGTTAGGATGAGGGGGAATGGGTTTAAGCTGGAGGAGGGGAGATTTAGACTGGATGTTAGGAGGAAGTTCTTTACAGTGAGGGTGGTAAGGCACTGGAACGGGTTGCCCAGGGAGGTTGTGGATGCTTCCTCCCTGGAGGCGTTTAAAGCCAGGCTGGATGAGGCCTTGAGCAACCTGCTCTAGTGGGAGGTGTCCCTGCCTATGGCAGGGGGTTGGAGCTGGATGATCCTTGAGGTCCCTTCCAACCTAAACCATTCTATGATTCTCTATGTCCACTCTTCTCTCAAGTATGCTTTTCCAGAGATAAAGTGCTACCAGCAAAAAGTTCTGCATCCTTCCATATTTTAGCCTGGAGAAGAGGAGGCTCAGGGGTGACCTTATTGCTATCTACAACTGCCTGAGGGGTGGTTGTGGCCAGGGGGAGGTTGCTCTCTTCTCTCAGGCAGCCAGCGCCAGAACGAGAGGACACAGCCTCAGGCTGCACCAGGGGAAGTTTAGGCTCGAGGTGAGGAGAAAGTTCTTCACTGAGAGAGTCATTGGACACTGGAATGGGCTGCCCAGGGAGGTGGTGGAGTCGCCGTCCCTGGAGCTGTTCAAGGCAAGGTTGGACGTGGCACTTGGTGCCATGGTCTAGCCTTGAGCTCTGTGGTGAGGGGTTGGACTTGATGATCTGTGAGGTCTCTTCCAACCCTGATGATACTGTGATACTGTGATATCGTTGTAAAGGTTCAGTATTTTGTCATAGTGTATTTGAAATGCTAAACGATATTCTTTTGGCAAAACAGGGAAGAAACCTTGCTGATACAACCTGGTTTATTACTTCCAGTATATAAGCTACCTTTCTGAATGTTTCTATTCATTTCATTGGTTTGTTTCTTCTCCAAAGTAAAAAAATGCAGTATTGTTCCCTCCACTGAACATACAGCTTACTAGCTCTGCTGGACTTTCTTTAGCATGTCCATAACAGTAGTATACTGTATAGCTTTTGCTTTCATCTCAACATTATGAGAATAGAATGTCTAAAATGCTCAGCTGAGGATGAGTTTGATTAGTTTGATCTCTTTCCTTGAGCAGTTCCATTGTGTTAATTCCAAGAAAATATTTTTTTAAATTAAACCATATTTTAACCCTCCAAAAGTGTTGCTTTTCATGTCTACTTCTTTACCTGTTTTTCTAACCCAAGGGCTTTTGCCATTTGGCTGTATTTTGTTCATTTGGACTCTAACCTTCTGCCCTCCTTTTCATAGTGACTAACAGCCTCAAATTTGGTACCTTTTTCTCCACTGATGCACACAGAGAGGGATACAAGGCAGAATGCCATCAAATGCTTTCATTGTCTATCATCATTAACAAAATATTTTGGCCTCTTGGCTAAGTAAATGTTCATTTTTTTAATGAAGAATTACCTGTTAAAAGGCTAGAAATTCTCTGAGACATTTAGTCCTCTCTCAAAAGCTAGGGTTTTTAGCAGAAGCTCAGCTAAAACTGTCAAATACACAAACCTTGTGGGTGATTTGCCACTTCCATCTTGTTTTCATGCACTAATGTCATTCTCATAACTACAAAGGGTATAGTGTTCAAATGTCAGTGCTATTGTTCCACCTTTAATGTCTGCCCAAGTTAACAGAAAGGTGCTTAAAAACAAGCTAACATCAAAAATAGCTAACCTCAAAAATAAATCTGCCTTTTTCTGTTTGATTTTGGGGTTTGTTTGTTCGGTTTGATGTTGGGTTTTTTGGTTGGTTTGTTTGTTTGTTTGTTTTTTAACTTCTGTGACCTTACAGTCTGAGAATGAAATAGCTTTAACCTTTCCAATTTCTCTTCCCCCTCTGCTCTACACTGATGATGTCACATCTGGAATACTGTATCCAGTTCTGGGCCCTTCTACCCTAAGCATCACTGACCTCTCTTGGAGCTATCAGCAATTTTGTTAAAAATGGCATAGACCTGTTCCTGTTTGCAGTAGCCAAAAGATAAATGAAATGGTGTCAGCCAGCCACATTACTATAGGCTCTATTTGGTGCAGGTTGTGCTCCATCCTGCAAGCACAACAGTGGAAGAAGAAACACGCAGGTATCCCTAAAGTATAAAGATTTCACACTCATAGAGAGACGTACCCTACTTAGTTTGGAGTGTCTTTGACCATGTAAATTCTTTGGGGGAAGGAAGAATTGGCAGTGTCACTAAAATAGTTTTAGTGATATGAAAGTACAGTAAGTAAGACGCTTAATTACAAAATGTTATTTGCAGGCCTCGTATTTCACTTTACCACTCTAAAATTAAGTATGAACATGTACAATACTTTAAGTGCTGCTGCTTATTTACAGTGCTGTATTATTATACAGGACAGGGAATCACTTGAGAAAGAGTTTAAGGGAGTGAAACATCTTCTTTATGAACAGAGACTGAAGGAGCTGGGGTGCTTTAGTCTGGAGGAGACTGAGGGGTGATCTCATTACTGTTTATGTAAATGATGAGGGCCAAGAGGACAGAGTTAGGCTGTTATCAGTGATGTCCACAGACAGGAGAAGGGGGAACAGGTAGAATTTGATGCATGGGAAGTTCTGTGTGAATATGAGAAATATTTTTTTTCACTGTGAGGGTGATGGAACACTGAAATAGGCTGCCCAGGAGGGTTATGGAGTCTCCCTCTCTGGAGGTATTCAAGACCTGCCTGGATCTGTTCCTGTGTGATATTACCTAGGTGATAGTGCTCTGGCAGGGGGGTTGGACTGAACGATCTTTCGAGGTTCCTTCCAGTCCCTGACATTCTGTGATTCTGTGATTTTGTGATTCCACATTGCAAAAGTGATTTAGCTCTGGTGGGAGTTTTAACAGCCTTTGTGAAGGATTATGCAAAATTAATCATCTGTATTAATTTTGATATCCAGGCGATGATTGTTAATAATCATGAAAAATGTTCATTAACATTGAAACTTGCCAGAAACTTACTCATAGGTTCAAAAAACAATGCACAGGTTGGAAATTTATGCATGCAAGGCACAGGCAAAACTAGAGCACTTAATTCTTAAAGTGGCAAATGCAAATATTATACTGGAAGAAGCTTTTAAGTAGTTACAAAATTATAAATCGGACAGTATTCAATGCAGGTGGAAGTCTGTCTGATTGACCACTGAGACTTGATTTCTCCCAGGCTTCTGTTGAAAGGAGGCCAACAATCCCTGACCTTGTCCCTGGCTCCTCTGGACAATCTGTGTATCTCCAGGACTTGTAGTCTTAGCAGGAAGACTTTCAGGAGCAGGCAGGATGTCTTGAGGTGTGCATGGTCTCAGCACAGTGTCACGCTGGTGGTTATGCAAGGTGACAGTGTGCAGGCATTTGGAGCCTGTTCCTGGTAAGCTCTCCAGGCACATTCGGGATGCAAAATGAGGTGGCAGCAGCCTTGTGCTACCTACTCATCCCTTTTATCAATATCCAGACCACGACTAGTGCGGCATTGGACATCGATTAGCCAATGGGAATGGGACTTTGACAGGCCTCCCCATACTAGGCAAAGCCAGGGCTTTGGCCCTCCCCTCCCAAGACTGCTTCCCCAGCACAGAAGGAGGAGGGGCAGACAAACATGTCTGGGCATGGGTAAGCCCATCTTCGCCCCATCAAGCCTACCACCACAGCTTTGTTCAGTGTCTTGTTTCCAATAACTCACTCGGAGCCAAATCATCCAACATTCATGGAGGACTATAAGACCATAGAACAGAAGATCAGCTCGTGTTGTGAACCAGCTAGTTTGAAAAGGTTCATGCCAGTTCCCTAGAACAATGTAATTCTCCACACAGATGCTAGGTTAATATTTCACTATGCATCTCAGAGTTTGCTTCAGTGTCTCAGGGAAGATGTACTTAGCAATTACACAGTGCTTTTAGTTTGCACAGTTCTTTACAGAAGGTGACTGGAGATCACATCAGAAAGGGATGTGTATATATTATCCCTATTGTAAGGTAAGTGGAAGAAGAGAGATGATATCTGCTGTGCCTGGGACCACACAGTTGGGTTCAAGATGATGGAAGACAGAGAAACTACTTTGTCCCTAGCACTAAATATCATGAGATGCTCAAATTTGTTTTCATAAAGCAAACAGACAGAACACTGCACAAATAAAAAGTGCTTTGTTGGTGAAAGACATCTGGCAAAGCACAGCAGCAGATGATGGTACATTGCTGTGGAAAATAATTACTTCTCATGCTTCCACAAATCCCATTAAGAAAGCTAATCTATAGAACAGGCTTTCCTAAACACATTGCTTGTCTATTAATGTTATGAGAGCATATAGCAATTGGGCAGCACAGGTGACAGCATGTGCAGTCATTGTGAACTAGTGGGAGGGAGATTTCAACAGTATTTTCACACTGAAGAAGAAACAGCTTAGGAACAAGATGCATCAGAACCAGTATCTGTGCACAGTGGGGCCAGGAAAGGTAGTGAAAAGAAATAATGAAGCATTGAATCTAAATAGTTTATTGGCTTTATTTGGTTAGATTTTCTCTTTGTTCCTTTCATTTTCTGTGATACTGATCCCTAATTTTCCCTTTCTTGCCTTACCCTCTATTTCTGCCATCATTTTTTCTGCCCTTAACTAGTTCTTCTTTAATTTTTTGGAGTGTGTTTCATGGCACTATGTAAATCATCATTTCTTGACATCACTCATATGTATTGTACAGTCCTTTCAAATCATTTGTGCATTTGGAGAATTTTGTTCCTTTCTCCTCCTGGGTTTTGAACTCTGAATGTTTTCTCCCTAGCCCTCTCAAAACATGTCTGAATTGCATTCCATGGGTAGGCTTTTTATCATGTGGTACATGAAAGGAACACAATAGGACCTTTTACCAGCAAAGAAAGATATAATGTAGGAACATATTTCTGGAGAAGAATTTTCCTTCAGAGTACTCTCTTTCTTGCTCCACCTCCCTGTATTTTTGGCTTCCTCTTACCCCTGTGCAGCATTTACGAGATAGTGTGATCAGCCCCTTTATTCCAGGCCTTTAGCTTATGCTGACATTAAATTTGATATTGAGAGCACTTCCCTGGCACATCTCTGGCACAATTATACATGACAAAATACATTAAGGGTTTTCATTCTTGGCAGCTGGGTCTCCAAAATTATTCATAATTTGGCACCTCCTTGAAACTTGTCAACAAGGCTAGCAATTAAGATGATGGTGGGATTTTTGATGTGTATATAACATCTGTCCAGCAAAATCTGGAAAGTCACCAGCAAATTTCTTGCAGTCTATAGCAATTAAAATCTAAGTGGGTTATGGTCAGTACATCCATATCATGGATTTGCTTTAAAGATACCAAAATGAAGGTTCTTTATCCCACTCCCAATATGCAGTGAGTATATTTAACTTATGCTAAGGATTTTTAATTTTTCATTAGCTTATATTTTATTTTTTCTCTCCATTGTCTGTTTAAATCCTAATTCTATGTTCACCTGGTTAATAAATACTTTTATATTCCTCTTACTCCATTTTCTTCCCTTTCTATCCTCTGGCACCCCTGTTCACACACTGGTGATTTAATTGAAAATGAGCCAAATGGAATTAAGAGGCAGAACTCATGCAGACTGGAGATATTCAGCTCTAGACTTCACAATCCATTATTGCAGATGATTCAGAAGTAATGTAGTTTATCCTACTGCAGTGTTTAGTATGGACAAGATGGCCATCGATTCTTAGAAAATTGCATTACCGAAAGGGCAATAAGTACATGGAAGAGGTTACAGGAGAGAATATTAAAGCAAGGTGAGATTAGTCATGGTATAATAGAATCATAGATGTTAGGGATGGAAAACACCCATATAGTTCCTCATGACCCTCTACCTTGCCAAGCTTGCCACTAGAACTGTTTCAAGTTATTTGTTGAGTCTAACTTTAGAGGTCTTTGTAGACGTCCACCTCTTTTCAGAAATCACTCTCTGCTGCTAGGGAGACTTCCACTGCTTGTTAGATTTGGAGAGCTAAGGACTGGGTCAAACTGTGCTTTCCTGTGTAGAAAGTCACATTGGATTCCATAGTCAAAATTATGGACCCCTGAAGCAGGAATGATGAAAGATGAGATATTGAGTGTGAGATGTTGGTAAGACACTGGAACGGGTTGCCCAGGGAGGTTGTGGATGCTTCCTCCCTGGAGGCATTTAAGGCCAGGCTGGATGAGGCCTTGAGCAGCCTGCTCTAGTGGGAGGTGTCCCTGCCTATGGCAGGGGGTTGGAGCTGGATGATCCTTGAGGTCCCTTCCAACCTAAACCATTCTATGATTCTATGTCATGGCATTAGTTTGATTGCCATAGTCACTTCACTATGGCCTGGAAATAGAAAATTGTGGAGACAGCAGAAAGAGCTGTACAAATCAATGGAGATCTTGAGCAAGATTCAGCATCCACACACCAAAGGAAGGAAATATGGCTGTATTTTTATGGATCCTGTTAGTATTAGGCATATTTAATAAGGTAGGAATGCTCTTGAGAATGTGAGAGATGTTGAAACAGTAGAAGTTCTGGAAATAATCTGAAAGTTTGACATCTGAACTGAATATACCAGCTGGAAATGGGGAAGCAATCTAGAAAGTAAGATAAACAGCATAGATAGCATGCTATGCAACTTCTTGCCTGCAGTATAGCTTTGGGAGAAAAATTAGGAAAGAAGCTTGTTAGAATATGGTAAACCTTGTCCTCCATGTAGTGAAGAAGAAAAGAACACAGTAAGTGATTGTTATAATAAGCTATACAATATTTTCCTTTCAAGAAGGTCCAACAAGACTTTTCTAATATGGAAAAAGGCTTTTTTGGTTTTTTTTTAACCGACAAGGCTATATGCTGTACTAATCTTAAATGAAAGACTAGTTGAAAGGATGGGACCTGAAGGACACAAAGTGTCTTGTTCTTCAGTAATCACTGCCTTTAGTTGTTTGTCCTGGAATGTTTATAGCAGTGAGGGCTTCCTAGCTCCTGATCTAGCACCCCATCCAACTTGACCTGGAATCATAGAATCATAGAATCGACCAGGTTGGAAGAAACCTCTAAGATCATCCAGTCCAACCTATTACACAGCCCTGTCCTAGACCATGTCACTGAGTGCCTCATCCAGGCTTTTCTTCAACACCTCCAGGGACGGCAACTCCACTACCTCCCTGCGCAGTCCATTCCAATGCCAATCACTCTCTCTGTAAAGAACTTCCTCCTAACCTCCAGCCCATATCTCCCCTGGAACAACTTGAGACTGTGTTCCCTTGTTCTGTTGCTGGTTGCCTGGGAGAAGAGACTGAATCCCACCTGGCTACAGCTTCCCTTCAGGTAGTTGTAGACAGCAATGAGGTCACCCCTGAGCCTCCTCTTTTCTAGGCTAAATAACCCCAGCTCCCTCAGCCTCTTCTCATAGAGCTTGTGTTTCAGGCCCCTCACCAGCTTCGTCACCCTTCTCTGAACATGTTCCAGTATCTCAACACCTCTCTTGAATTGAGGAGCCCAGAACTGGACACAGGACTCAAGATGTCGCCTGACCAGTGCTGAGTATAGCAGAAGAAAAACCTCCTTGTCCTACTGGCCACACTGTTCCTGATACAGATTCTCGAGTGTGTGGGGAATTCCCCATAATATGCTTGGGTTTATAACAATGAAATTTCTGCAATGTCATACTCCTGTTTGACTTGAAAAATAATTATTTTTATCTAATTCATTTGGTCTTAGCTACTGTTCTATGTAGAGCATAGAACAATATTTTCCTATGCAACATTTACACGCCAAAAATATCTGCTCTATTACACCTGTAAGGTAAATGTGGCTTTATAAATTTGGATATTTATCACACCATGGAGTTGTTTACTCTTCCCCAGAAACATTTTTGCTGTACAGTGAGAGTATTTACCCTTCAATTTAACCAGCAAATATTTGTAGGCCACCATCTTTTATACCTACCAGCTGTTCTCAAGACATCTCACTGCCAAATTATTTTATGTCTCAATTTCTTTCAATTTTTCATGATAAACTGTTTCCTTCAAGGTTGTGTATGTCTTTTTCCTGAACTCTCTGCTTCCCATTCATCACTGTATTTCTGGGAGCAGGGCACCAAGAAAGAGGGTCAGGCTTCCATACGCCTGTGGCAGAATGACAACAGAGGATGTTGCTCTCTTTGTTCTTTGACCACTCATCTCTGCATTTGCAAAACACAAATCTGCAAGTCAGCACTACTTTGTAGGCACAGCACATCATAAACCTGGGTACAATTTGCTATCTGACATCTCTCAGGCCTCTTTCTGCACTATGAGTTTATATATTAGGATATTAGGGGATGCAAAGGACCCAAGGGGATCGCGTCCAACCCCCCCTGCCACAGCAGGACAATACAATCTAGGACAGATCACAGAGGAACACATGTAGGCAGGTTTCGAAAGTCTCCAGAGAAGGAGACTCCATGACCTCCCTGAGGAGCCTGTTCCAGTGCTCTGTGACCCTTACAGTAAAGAAGTTCCCCCTTGTGTTGAGGTGGAACCTCTTTTGCTGCAACTTACACCCATTGCTCCTTGTCCTATCCCAGGGAGCAAGTGAGAGGAGCCTGTCCTCCCCATATGAGGTTATTCCTCCAGCTGAATGGCTGTTTGAAATTATTCTCCTGTTCAGACATGTTTGCTTCCATTTCCTGTTTTAAAAAAGTTTCTCATTTTATTGTCCTTGAATAAGGGCAGAATTTTAACTATTTAAGCTGGTTTACTTCATTGAAGATTTTTTTTTCATTTTCACCTATATTTTTAAAATAACAATCTCTTCTTCAATATTTTCAAAGCACTTACACATTGCACTACTTCTTAAAAATGCAGGCAACACCTCTAAGCATAAATCCCCAGCAACTATCCTTGATTATTTGTAAATAACATTAATGGAAACTGTAATATAATGTCAAGTTGGAATTCTAAATCTTAGTAGAGTCTCTTTTTCCCTGGAAAATGTTGTTCTGTGCTATTAAAGTGAAGGACATGACTTACAAGCTGAAGAATTCCTTTGGTTTTTTTTTTTCTTTTCTTTTTTTGTTCATTTCTCCTTCATTAGTGGATAGGGAAACTCTCTTCTGCACTGTACGTTGCTCATCTGGGTTACATAAGGATGTTTTCATTGAACGGGCAGTGTTTCCAGGACTAGATCAATTCTTATCTAAACAGAAAAGTCTTACCTCAAACTCTACACTTTCTACTGCTGTCTACTATTACATTTGTTAGGCGATTTCCAGTTCAGGAAATATTTTCCATGTGGACAAGCATGACAGCAACCACAAGAAGAACTTATGTGCATGTGACAACAGCAGGAGCTATTCCTTTGCAGAAGTCATCAGAAGTGTACTCAAACTATGAACCAACCCAAGGTTCTGAATATTCTTTAGCACTGCAGTTTGAGCTGGTGGATTTACTCTGCTGGGGCCTCTGCTCCTTATTTGGGAGATAAAACTGAACTTGGGAGATTGTGAACCAGATTCAGAGCAGAATTCTAGATCAATGCCCAGAAAGAAACTCACCTTGGTGAATAAGGTTCTGCTGACAGAAAAAGGGGATATCCTTGGGCGTGGCCACATTCACCATAATGGCTGATGCTGTAGATGTGCAGACATATGTTGTGGAGGCAGGGAATCAATGTGGCCAAGTCAGGAATCAATAAAAATAGAGTTATTTTATTTTCCTGAAACCCCACCTCAAACTATACACAAAACTAGTTTAGTTTTATTCATGGATTCTAGTTTGATCAGGAATTTCTTCAAAAGGATATTATGGACAAAGAAATTTAGGAAGTCAAGAAAAGGAAAAGGCTAAGCCATAAACACAGCTTTACCCCACTATCAGTCAGGCTGAGCAGAGAATTAAGGGAACAGTGTGTTTTACTCAAGGAGGTGAGATAAGTATTTGACAGCGATCCCTTTCTGGATTCCTCTGTGGAAGCAGCCTTCTGATATTGCAAGAGAAATATCCAATAGTGCAGATCCACACAGCAGAAGCCCAAAGTGAGTGTCAGGGCTGCCAAACTCAGGAATGTCTCAAGCACTTCTTCCATGAGCAGGATGATCATGGAACGATGCTGCCTCAGCAGTGGCAGGGAAGAGCCAAACTGCTCAGCCAGGAAGTTGGCTGCTGATATGGTCTGAGAAAAGTTGGTCTGGGTGCCGTCAGCAGCTCTCTCAAAGGACCCTAGGGCTTGTCAAGCCTCCAAATTTGCACAGAATGGTACAAAAGTAAGGAGAACTACCCAAAAGCAGGGATGATGTAAAATTGAGAGCCATGCAAAAAGGTAGGAGCCATCCAAAAGCAGGAGTGGTCCAACCCGGGAATTCTGTCATGGCAGGAACCTGTCCTGTCTGGCACTCTGACAAAGCAGGAGCTCTTTCAAGGTGGGAATATTTTCAAGGTGGGGACCTTTTGTCTTCTCCCTTGCTCTATTTATCCCTTTCTAGACAAAGTGTCCATTTACCATTTTATACTGGGCATGAAAACCCATACAGTCACAAGCCCAATTTCAGTGTGGGCTTCCACATGGCTCAGCACATATGCAAAAAGGCGCCTTTTGCTGTTCTCCCTTCAAGCCTGAAGGACCAGAGGGGGAAGCAGTTTTCATGCCTCCTTCTCCCCATTCAAATCTGCAGGGTTGGGGGCGGGGAGAAAAATGGAATCTGGAGTACTCCAAGACAATATACTCGTGTGTGAGCCGAAATAAATGTTTACATACCTTGTGGTTGTAAAATAAAACATCAACCTACCTTGAGGAGCAACGTAACTTAGATGACATAGTCACTCTTGTCTGTATGATGCAAATAACATGATTTTGACAGACTCCAACCATTAAGATGCTTTGCAAAGATCTGGGAATGCTCTTCCATTTTCCTTTTTTTTTTGTTCTGACCACTGATTAATATTTGAGTAATACTGGACTGAACAAACACAAATATTCCAAAGAGATATTATGTAATTAAGATGCTACTCTTTCAGACATTTTCTAGATTATTTATTTCAATTTTCTGCTAAGACCACTTCAACGAAACTGAATCACCTGACTGATTTGGAGTCATTTGCACTGGAAAATAGCATCTTTTCTGATTGGACCTAAGCTTATAAAAAAACATAAACAACACACTCTAAACAGGCTACCCAATTTTAGCAAAGTGCATTTGTATGGATTTCTTCCCCGAGTAGGAATTCCTCTTTCCTCAATTGTGTGCAAATTATGACCATGCAGAAAATATGAGCCATGTTCTCTTCTCTCTTATAAAGCATAAGCTTCAGTGAAATTAAATTACACTGATGTAAAACCATTGTAAATGAGATCAGAATCAGAATCTACCTCACCCAAGACAAAACTGTTTTGTAGCTAAATAATTCTATTTTGTGATTAATTTAATATTACTGATGGGCCCCAAATGTGTTTTGTAAATTACTTTGTGAATAGAATTTCATTCTCTGAGATCAGCAAAATACAGACTATTCTATTATCAAAGCTGCCATATTTCTTTCATATATATATGTACACACACACACATATACATATATTTTCTGTTCTTGCTGATGTCCATACATTCACTTGGAATCATAGAATGCACTGGGTTGGAAGGGACCATTAAAAGCAATCTAGTCCAACTCCCCTGCACTAAACAGAGACATCTCTAACTAGATCAGGTTGCTCAGAATCCCATCAATGCTGACCTTGAATGTCTCCAAGAATGGGGCCTCCACCATCTCTCTGGGCAACCTGTTCCAGTGTTCCACCACCCTCATAGCAAATAATTTCTTCTTAATGTCCAATCTAAATGTACCCTTCTCTAGTTTAAAACTATTGCCCCATGTCCTAGTGCTACATGCCCTTGTACACAGTCCCTCTCCAGCTTTCTTGTAGGCTCCCTGAAGGTACTGGAAGGCCACTATAATGTCTCCCCAGAGCCTTCTCTTCTCCAGGATGAACAACCCAACTGTCTCAGCCTATCTTTGTGGGAGACTTGCTCCAGTCCTCTGACCCTCTGAAGTCCTCCTCTGGATGCATCATATTTCTAGACATGCTTTCATTACAAGTGTTGGCTGTGGTTTGTTTGCAGCTCTTTGGTTTCAGAAACAAAGGTTTTTATTTAGTAGGTTCATTATGAAAAAAAACCAACAAAACCACACCAAAAAACCCCAACAACAACAACAACAACAAAAAAACAACCCCAAAACTTTTCTTGCTGTCTCTTCTTGGCTAAGATGAAGGTTTGCTTTACTAGGACACTGGTTCATATACCTAGCTTGATTTGTTACGTTTATAATTAGCCAGATAAACTAATAGTTTGTAAAATTGCACTGATAGAAAGAAAATACTACTTGAGTCCAGAAGGACATGATGTGTCCTGTGTTTGCAGAATATTATTTGTGACTGGAATAAATATTGATTATGCCCTTTGCAAAATGACCACTAAACATTTCAGTATTCTTTAACACAAGCTGCTCACTCCTGATAGACTGCTGTACTTTCCCTGAAAAAAAGTAAAGCCAAAAATTTGAAGAACATTGCACAAGATGTGGGGAAATACTCAATAAATGATCCTGTTAACACAAAATTGTGCAGACTTTAACATAGTTTTATTTAGACTCTTAATTTTATTCTTTTGAAGTCTGCAAGTGGAAAACAAAAAGCAAGCTACAGTCGAATACTTTTCATAAACTCCAAGTTGAAGATCAGATATTGTTTTACAGGAATTGTCATTTCCCATAAATTAATCCATGCTTAGATTTGGTATTGCAGTGAGAAAACTAGCATTAAGAGTGCAACCTCTGCTGCTGTAGTTCATAATGCTGAGAGAAATAACATCTTGCAGTTGTTCCTCCCTGTTACAAATATAAGCATAATATACCCCCTATCTTCTTTAGAAACTCACTGTTCACATTAGTTTTATCCCCTGAAAATACTGGACTTCTTTATTCTGAGAGAGATCACATTCTTCCAACAGAATAAAAAGATATTACCTGTCTCCTCATACCCTTTTAAATCTTAGTTTCTGCTGCCATAACTCCTTATAACTGAGCAATACTTCTTCCCTTAGTCAACAGGCTGCAGAATCTGCAGATTCATGTCATGAAGATACAAACATTTCCTTATAGAGCATCCTCTAGCACACTTCCTGAAGATTATGGCATTAAAAAGAGAAATTAAAAAAATCTCTACCTTCATTCTTTTTGTGGTCCACCTTTTAATGTCATCTGATTTGATTTGATTTTGAGATTAGTTAACTAGTTACCTTTCTTGCTGAGTTCCCTAAATCACCATGTTCCCTTTTAGGAAGCAATGTCCAGATCTCATCATCCTCTCAAACTCTTTTTGTTTAGGCAAATCATTCACTGTTTCCAGCTCTAAGCATTTGGATTTTACTTGTGGTCAACAGTTCTCTGTCTGAGCAAATTTTGTCACAGACTTCAATGTCTTCTGCACTGAAGGCCTCTCCAATTCAGAGAGAATCTGTCAGCAGACTACATTTCCAGAATTTATTTTAATTATAGTCTACCTACATAAAATACAACTTGACATACAGCTTGAAAGAAGAGCCAAATTTGGTGTACATAAATTATTCTGCACTTAGGTTCATCTGCAGGAATGGCAGATGTGGGTATAAAAGCATGTAATGATGCATTCCTGGTCACCTAAGCTGGGGCAAACCTTGCAATAACCCTGCAGTAGTGTTTTATTGATAGAAATGTAGAGAAAGGCACTAAAGAATGGAACTAAAGGAAAATCAGTATTTTCTGTAGTGATGCTGCCCCAAAATAATATTCTTTTTTTTAGTGAAGAATGATAAATGAGTGTGTCCCCCAATTATGTGTTCAGGGATTACAGTGTGTGTTGTTTCTGTTTAAGTCTCTACAAAGGGACTCTCTGCAGTAGCTTCTTCATCTGAGGCTGCTTCCATCACTGGACATGATTTCTGCATTAGTCAGATGACCCAAGAAGAACTGCATTAGTTTCCATGAGTAAAGGTGTTAACTTTGTCATTCATAAACTAAGGGCCTGGGAGCAAATTTACTGACCTCTGGACAAATAAAACAAGGCTAAGTTACTGCTTGATCTTACATTCACTGATCTAATTATCAGCAGAGACCTCCTACTTTGCATTTACACACAAGTAATGAGCACAGGGAGTACTGTGTGCTGTAAGTGAATAGAGACTCTTACTAAGGACGTCACCTAATATATCTTTCTTCATGGAAGAAAACAAGCTCTATTTCACTTTACACCACATGATCCTGTTCCCTGAGAACAAATAAATAGTAGGCATGGTGCTTTCTAGACATGAAGTACCAGCTACTCTTAAAGAGAACCAATTCTGGCATTGAAAACAGACTATCTACTGCCTTTTCTCTCATAACAGCAGAACTGGGAAAGGCTGAGGGACCTGGGCCTTTTTAGTCTGGAAAAGAGAAGACTGAGAGGGGATTTAATAAATGTTTATAAATATCTGAGGGCTGGGGGTCAGGAGTGGGGGAACAGGCTCTGCTCACTTGCTCCCTGGGATAGGACAAGGAGCAATGGATGTAAGCTGCAGCACAGGAGGTTCTCCCTCAACACAAGAGGGAATTTCTTTACTATAAGGGTCACAGAGCACTGGACAGGCTCTCCACAGAGGCTGTGGAGTCTCCTTCTCTGGAGACTTTCAAGGCCTGTCTGGATGCATTCCTCTGTGACCTGAGCTAGATTGTATGGTCCTGCTCTGGCAGGGAAGTTGGACTCAATGATCATTTTGGGTCCCTTCCACCATCTGACATTCTGTGAACTGAGATGAGACTGAACTGCCTCTCACATTTTGGGAAGATCTTTGTGGAAATGAGAGTCCAAGAGAAATGTTTGTAAGACTGAAAAAGTTTGTAAAGTTTTTTGCTTTAGGATTTGTTGTGTCTAGCTTTTTCTGGACAGAGGTAGGTAGAAGTCACTTAGATGTCCAACTTGATAAAAACTGTCTCATAAATTACAACTTAATATATTTCCTCTATCTTCTTTTATAACAGATGCCTTTGACCTTGACAGATAGCTCTCTTACTGCTAACCAGATGCAGTGCAGTGCTTCCGTCTGACCCTCTCTGGCAGTAACAAATATATTTGTCTAATTGATGACTGAACAAATGAGACAATCAAAGCGGTAATAATCTGTGAAAAACGGAGCATCTCTCAGAGGGGGAACAATAATTGTGATGCTACTGTGTGCAGTAGTTAAAACACAGACTGAAGCTATTATTGGGAAAAAAAAAGGACTTTTTCTCTGTAATTGACATTTAAGTTAGAAAATCCCAAATCTTCACAGTGTCTGGTGAAACATCAAGCTTAAAAATAGCTTTAGGTGACAGAATAGCCAATTAACCTTAAATAATGTGACCTGACCAAAGTACAAGACACCTATGAATTTTCCTAGCCTAGCAGGCCAGGGGCCATCCAGGCTAAGTTTGCTGTCTCCAGTGATACTTAATGACCAATATTTCAAAGGAAGCTCAAGTGATCAAGAAGCTACTAATTATTCCTTGATGAAATGGCAGCACAGCTAGTACAACTTGCAATCAGCTTATGCTCCGACTGGAATGTCCTCTGTATGTGTTACTCGGTTAGTGGAATTGAATTTTCTAGGAATACAGAAAAAGCTTTCTTTTTAAAAAAATAGCTCTACTGATAATGGCTGCTTATCTTCATGAGTTTACCTGAAAAAAAAGCTGCAAGGCTGATTTTCCTTTATGAAAATTCAGTAGTGTACTACCTATACTGGTACTCTGGGAAGCAGAACTTGCAAATAAAAGATTGCCCATGAATAAATTTTGCAAATCCTAACAGCATTGCAAACAACTGCCCAAAATATTCAACTTCCAGGAAGAGTGGTCATTCTTTGTTGTGCAGGGACAGTAAATGAGTGAAAAAAATACCCTTTTGTAGAAAACTCCTCATAGAAGAGGACAGAACTCAAAAATCTTTTAGTTCTGTACTGCTATCTTAGGTAGAGCTTTGGTTAAAGCCAGCCCAGATTTCTTTTCTTTTTGGTTCCTACCTTTGGTTCATTCTAAGATGGATACCACAACAAAATGGGAAACTGATAGAGTGGGTTATCTTGGGGGTGATAACAGCACACCTGAGGGATGGCAAAGGGCTCAGGTCCAGCCAGCATGGATTTAGGAAGGGCAGATCCTGCCTCTCCAACCTGATCTCCTTCTATGATCAGGTGACCCGCTTGGTGGATGTGGGGAGGCCTGTGGATGTGGTCTATCTGGACTTCAGCAAGGCCTTTGACACTGTCCCCCACAGCAAACTGCTGGCTAAGCTGTCAGCCCATGGCTTGGATGGCAACACTCTGTGCTGGGTGAGGAACTGGCTTGAGGGCCGAGCCCAGAGAGTGGTGGTGAATGGTGCCACATCCAGCTGGTGGCCAGTCACTAGCGGTGTCCCTCAAGGATCAGTGCTGGGCCCCATCCTCTTTATCATCTTCATAGATGATCTGGATGAGGGCATCGAGTCAGTCATCAGCAAGTCTGCAGATGACACCAAGCTGGGGGCTGATGTGGCTGGGTTGGAGGGCAGAAGGGCTCTGCAGCGGGACCTTGACCGCCTGGACAGATGGGCAGAGTCCAATGGGATGGCATTCAATGGCTCCAAGTGCAGGGTGCTGCACTTTGGCCACAACAACCCCATGCAGAGATACAGGCTGGGGTCGGAGTGGCTGGAGAGCAGCCAGACAGAGAGGGATCTGGGGGTGCTGATTGATACCCGCCTGAACATGAGCCAGCAGTGTGCCCAGGTGGCCAAGAGAGCCAATGGCATCCTGGCCTGCATCAGGAATGGTGTGGCCAGCAGGAGCAGGGAGGTCATTCTGCCCCTGTACTCTGCACTGGTTAGACCACACCTCGAGTACTGTGTTCAGTTCTGGGCCCCCCAGTTTAAGAGGGACATTGAGATGCTTGAACGTGTCCAGAGAAGGGCAACAAGGCTGGTGAAAGGCCTTGAGCACAAGCCTTATGAGGAGAGGCTGAGGGAGCTGGGATTGTTTAGCCTGGAGAAGAGGAGGCTCAGGGGTGACCTTATTGCTGAGGGGTGGTTGTGGCCAGGGGGAGGTTGCTCTCTTCTCTCAGGCAGCCAGCACCAGAACAAGAGGACACAGCCTCAGGCTGCACCAGGGGAAATTTAGGCTCGAGGTGAGGAGAAAGTTCTTCACTGAGAGAGTCATTGGCTACTGGAATGAGCTGCCCAGGGAGGTGGTGGAGTCGCCGTCCCTGGAGCTGTTCAAGGCAGGATTGGACGTGGCACTTGGTGCCATGGTCTAGCCTTGAGCTCTGTGGTGAGGGGTTGGACTTGATGATCTGTGAGGTCTCTTCCAACCCTGATGATACTGTGAAAATAACATCTCTCAATTGATGTGACCTACTTCATATACTGAAAGAAAACTTTTTTTTTAAATAGTTATTACTTCAGTTAATCTTTCCAGAGTAATATTAAAGACAACAGAATTCAGAAGGTAATCTGCTGCCATCTTCACCTTTCTCTTTGCTAATTCATTGGTTATCACATCTGTAACTAGGAAATCTGGGTCCTTTCATGCAAATACTTTACCACAGATTCCTTGTGGAACTGAAAAACTGTGGCCATCTGGTTATTCCAAGGAAGGTAGCAAGTGAACAAGGGCTTTTTGATCGTGGAAACTATTACAACCTGCCTTTTGTCCATTCACACAGCAAGGATTTGAATGATATGTTTGCTCTGTGGGACTGCCTTAGAAAGAAGGGGAGAGTGTGCTTCCCTAGGTTTCTTCAGATCCATATACCACTTCTACAGTAATATATAACTATTGCTAAATAGGAATGATGAGAAAAATATATCAAGAGATTCTTTCCAATAACCACGTTAAAAAATACTTAAGGATACTATACATGTGTTCAGCTGTGATCTGAGGCTGATCAGCAGCTGATGAGAGCATCACAGCTCTGAAGTTTTATTCTATAGCACTATTTCTCTCAGTTAGTGACAAGAAAGGAAATGTGGAATAAAAAATTAAAAATCTCTGCAAAAAAACAGGAAAGAGAATGTAGAATTTGTCACTAAGATTCCTGTGATCATGGATCTAAATTATCTTATGAGAGCAGTGTGGAAGAGGGTTTGGAGTCCTTTGAATTTAAATATTTCAGTGTAAAATAAATGTTCTTTCAGAGGCTAGAATCTGTTGCCTAAAAATAAATATTGAATTTCAAAATAATCAGCTTGTACCTCTTCTAGTGGCACAAGAAAGCTACACCGGTTTAAGCAGTCAAGAAGTCTTTCAAATGCCACTGAGAAAAGTTATCCTCTTTGGAACATAAAATGTATAAAAGGAGGATTATTTTTTCCCCCTGTTATCTATCAGCATTAAACTAATCTATTCAAACCTTCTGAAGAGTATTTTTTTTTTCACATGTGAATAGTCAAGGAAATTTTTCATCTCAAAATCATCTTTAGGAAAATGATGAAGCAGGCTTAATATGATGGCTGGAATTCAGACTTAACCCTAGAGAAGCCAATAAGTGACCGAATGAGTATTAGAATATGCTCCAGATTTATTAAACATAATAACGAATGGAGAGTGTATGATGTGGCAGTATTGATTTACTTTTATTGTATATTTTGCTTTACAAACGTGATTTTCTAAAACTATTGCAAGACTCACCACATCTAAAGAAAATATAAAAATTTAATCTGAAAAAAAACCAAAATAACCAAGTAAAGTGTATTCCATAAATGTCTCCAGACACTCCAGAGTTCTTGTAGGAGTCAGCTCTCAGCTGTCAGCCTACTAGTAAACTTTTTTTTTTTTTAAATATCCTTCTTCCTTCAAAAGTAGTAATGAACCTTGATGTTTTCCATACTGGCCACCAACTTAAAAGGGAATAAAAGAGTAAAGCTAGACCAAAGTGGTAAAAAGAAACCTGAGGATATAAAAGGCAACGTGCTTCACTAGGGTCTGTTAGTGAGGGGGCACATATGCTTCTCTTTCATTACTAAATTCTATTTGAAATTATACATCAGAAGGTAGCTTAGCAAGGATATAGACTGCAAACATTTTATATTGTCCTTCAAAAGAGATGCTAATAATAAAATAATCACTTCTCTTATCATTTGAGCCTTAATGCAGAAAAGAAAACTAGTCGTTGTCAAACACCAAACCAACAGTGGTGCAAATTAGTGCAAGTTTATATATAAATATGCATATGGCTAAAACGTAGAGGACTTTAATGTGATGACAAATAGAGGAAACATCTGAGATATTTGTCAAAGTTTGTTCAACTGTGCTGCATTCACCAGCAAACATATGACAGTCATTGCTGTAATAAACTGTAGTGAAAGGAAAGACAGCTGTGGAAGCTGTGGAAAGCTTGTAAATGAGGAGAATGGCATCCAGATAGGTATGGTAAGAAATCCTGAAATTACTGAACAATGCACAGTACAGCCATGTAAGAATCCCAGAAAAGGGGCATCCACGGTCTGAAGTGAAGCAATGATGGCATCCAAAAAAACACAGAGAAAGAGTGTGTTTTCTGAAACTGACCATAAGAGAAGAATTCATCTTTCATGTGTTACATGTAGGAAGATCCTCCAAACTAAATGTGTTCTGTTTACAGACAGGAAACACCCATGCTTGATTCAAGTACTGCTTTTAACTTTTGTGTCATGGAAAACAAATACATTAATTTATCCCTCCAAGAATGCTAAGCAATTAGCAAATATTAAGTTTGGAGGTCTGAAGTTTCTCTGCTCTATTCTTATTTCCCTATCTCAAATTTCTTCTCAATATATACTTTCACTTCCTGTTCCTCTGCTGTACTTTCTTCCTTTCAGTTCACTCTTCCTCCCCATTCTACTCCCCAATGAGTCTTCAGTAGTCATCATACTGAAGGCTCTGCATATGCACCATATCCTCTCTCTTTCATTGCCTCTGCTTTTTTGCCCATTTTATTCAGTTTGGTGCAGCTTGTTTGTGTCACAGACTACAGCACAAGTTTTTTGTGTTTTGCAAAACCAAAAGGAGTTCCTGATATTTGAGTCTGAGTAATAATGGTACAGTGGGCTGGAAGTGGTAGCTTCATTCCATTTGCAGAATGGTATAATCAAAAGGAGATGCCTCAAACTTGGATTGTCACAATCTCAGAATTTATCCTCACTCCAGATGGAAGACTTGGGAAGCAGAACATGGGAGGCAGCAGCATCTTCCTTCTCCTCACACCATATTGACAGCAGTTGGCAGTATTGATACTGCTCAGCGGTCACTTCTGGTTTCTATTTTTCTTTCCCTTCTGTTCACTTTGTTACCTCACTTAAATGATTATGTTTTGACCAGCGATAATAATTTCTTGGACAGTGGAGACAGCAAACAGAATGTAAATTATTAGGAACTAAGTGTCCTTCTGCTTTCCCTCCCTGCCTCTTGCACTCCCACTGCACTCTAGCAACTGCCTTTGAGATGTCACTGTTCCAGCTGAGAACCATTTGATCTGTTAATTAATGCTGGCTAAGTCTAAAAAACTAACAGAGATGTAATAATTCGCAAGTATAAGGATACGTATTATCATCAGTATTACTGAAAATCTAGCTTCTGTTATTTGTATAAATGAGTGACATTATTTTCAAAGTCCATACTACAATTTATGATTCAGTTAATCCTAAATTAAGATTTGAATTATTCACACTTATTGGTAAAGAAATGCACAGCAAAAACATCCTGCAGATGGGATTAACGTACAAACCTAAACCTTTCATTAGGCTCAAGAAACAGATCAACTATAATTTCATAGATTGCCAGAACTTAGAGAACTTGTTTCCACCACCCTTCCATCTGCCCACTCCCCCAGCCCAGAAAAAACACAAATCCAAAACCAAAGATGAGAGAAGAAATGAGGGGTGGAGGATTAACAGTTTGTCTCGACCCCTGGGGTTAATTGTACCTAGGTGAGATCAGGTTCAAAAATACCTTCTGTGGTGGAAGGTCCAAATTATGCCTAGAATACATATCCATCACATGCCCTAAACACCTGCCCAGATACCCATTTTGCCCCCCACTCCTGCTTCTTCTTCCCGGGTGGAAGAAGTGGGAAAGCAGACAAAAGCTTTGGCACCTCTCAGTCTATCACAGACCCCATATTTGGCCTTGTTTTTCAGCTTGCTTTGTTTTGTGATAAACATAGGTCACGAAGCTAGGCCTGTGCATCTTTCTTTTTTGGAGAAATAATTCAGGACTGGTTCTAGGGGTGGTTTTACCTGTTGCTATTGGTCAAAGACGCTGCTCACCAAAATGCTTAAAACCCTAGCAAAGTTGCTTGTTTGCTGCTGCTTCTTTTGTTTTGTTTGCTACCGGTTTGCCTTACGTGCCTCTGTGTGCCAAGACACTTTGCATCACACGTGAGACTTGCCTACGACTGGCAGCCTGACCCTGCCTGATTGAGCCCGAATATAGGTAATGAAGCAGCAACCACCTAGAAACGAGTTTCAACACTGGGACTTGCCAGCCCACCGCTCCAGCCTGCTGTGGCAGCCCAAGGGCCGACTCCTTGCTATACACAGTACTCAATGGGACTGCTCCAGCGCGCAAACCTGGACTCTTTTGCCCAGGTGGCTGACCACCTGATGACTTCCTGAGAGCCATGGAAGACCTCTCTCGTGTCCATGAGCCTTCTCAGACAGTGTGCTCAATTTGGACTGAACAAGCAGCAAAGCCCCATCACAGCATTACCACGTAAAGTCCACCACATGGCTTTCGCTATATATATTTTCCTGTTTATGCTTTTGGACTGCAAATATTGAGACTTCTGAACAGTGAGTACCCTAATTGTCTTTACTCAAGTTTGTAAAGTTTTATGTTTAACCTTTCGGGGGCAGTTTGTGATGCAAGTCTCTCTAGTTATAAACATTTCTAAAGATTTTTCCTAAATCATTTGACTGTATATATACATTCTGCAAAGCAGTTTTACCAACTGCATCATAGAATCTGTGTGTGTTAATTGTAAATAAGTTTGGGGAAGTTTTCTTTCTATAATTAATAAACTATTTAATAATTGTTTACATCTGCCTCCTTACAGTTCAATAACTAACCCAGATTCAAACTCCTCCTTAACACCTTCCCTGTGTTGTATCTTCCCAAGAAGGCATTTTAGAGCTGAGCTAGGAGTTTTACTGAAACAGACAAATAGCATACCTCATCTATCTCTTTCACAGATATTCAAGATTTTTGTACAGGCTTGTTTAGCTGCATCTTATCTCTTTTAGATTCAGTTTCAGGATGATTTTAATTCAATAGCGGCAGAAACAACAACACTAATACAAATATCTCTGGTAAAATGGTATTTGACAGTCACAGCAGAGACCTACTTCCAAAAGTCACAATGATTTGGTCAAAATACAAAACCAAACACCACATTACCTACGTTTTAAATAAAATCTAAATTATTGTGATGGTTTGGGTGTTCCCCAACCCCACACTTTAGAAATCACCCAGACTAGACTCAGCCAGCTCTGGAAATTTGAATGAAGCTTATATTTACAGCTAGCAGAACATACAAGCAGATATTTACAGTATATACAGATATATACAGTAATATACAAGGTAGAAAGGTAATACAGAAACACAACTCTCCTCCCAGAAACCTGAGTCCCCAGGAGGGGCTCTCAACCATCCCCTCACCTTCCCCCTACCCCTCTCAACCTTACCCCAGTCCCAAGGAAGAATGGAGGTTCGGCCAGGGGGATTAAAAAGCAAAGTGAATCAGCAACAAAAGCAAATGGAGGGTGGGGTTAGAAAGCAAGATGGAGTTCAGCCAGCAGCCCCAGCTCCCCAGCAGGCAAAGAGCTGAGAGCACAGCCCAGAGCAAAGTGCCCAAGCAAAGTGACTTTATCTAATGTTTTGCTTTTCCTTTCTGCACATCTCAGCCAGGCTGTTAGGGAAGTAGACCTCACCATTGTTTTCATTTCTCAGCCTATTATCTAGTTCTTGTCACCAAAACATTCTAGCTAGGCTCAAACTAGCACAGTTATGTAAATCAAGTACTAAATTACAATAATCTCAGTAATTTATGTGTAAATGACTTTCAGAACTCTTTATAGAAAATAAATTAAAATTATGACAATTGTTCAGTACCAAACAAAACAAACACATTAAGAAAAAACTCCAAACATTAAAACTTTGAAGGATCTAGGTTTATATGAATAATAGAAAAATTACTTAGGAGTTTTTGTAATTGTTTAAGCACTAGACTGGTCTAACAGGTAGAGAGGGAAACATTCATTCTTAGTATGCATGATTTGTTTAGAAGCATTCAGTGCTGAGTAGTTAAGACAAATGAAATTTGCAGACCAATTCCGACTAATGAAGATCTGCTTTTCCCAAGTGTGTGTGAAGTAATGAAAATCAGTCAAAACCCAAGACAACAAATTTTCCTCAGTAACATAAATTACTTGTATTTACTTATACAACTTGCTTATGGATAATAAGACAGTTTAGTTTTCATGCCCCAAAGCCCTCAGTTCTTCTGGTGACAACTCCGAGCATTGTTAGATGTACTAAGAGCTTTTACATTACAGGGACTTGTGCAAATGCGTGCCGCATAGTTGTTCAGCAAGTGTTGGATGGGGACAGTCTTTCAACACTTCTGGGACTGAATCAAATCACCACATAAATTTGAACTTCTATAAAAGGCCCAGAGTCTTAATATTTCTATGAGATATTTACCCTCATAAGAGGCATAGGACTGTTATTTAACAGGGGCGAGGGGAGGAGGAAATCCAACAAGGAGGACTAAAATACCTTGAAATGAGCTGATAATAAAATAACATTTATGGTGTCTCAGCTCTCAAACATATCTTCACAGGCTATGTCTACTGTGATAAATAAAATGCAGCTTTTTCCACATACTTCAATGCTGAACTGTTCACCAACACTGAGCAACCATTTTTTCATTCCCTACCTTGAGACCGAACAGACATTTTGGTGAACAGTCTCCTCCAGACAGACCCCTCTCTGTCTCTATGACTGTCAGCAGCTAGACTGTGCATCTGGCTCACTTCATCTGGCATAGTCCACTGACGACTTATCTCACACTAGTGTCTACATGGAGCTGGCATTCTTTAGCCAACACCAGCGTGCTCTCTTTTGGGAGCCATGATGTCAGAAACAGACTTCTCAGCAGGGAATAAGTGCAGTTTTCAAGTCTGCAGTGGGAATGACCACAGAGGCACACAAATCCATTCCAAACAAATCCAGGAATGAGAAAATGGTTGCTCAGTGTTGGTGAACAGTTCAGTGTGTAAGTGTGTGCAAAAGCTGCATTTTACTTGTCAGTATAGACATAACCTTTGACGATATGTTTGAGAGCTGATGGAGCATAAATGTCATTTTGTTATCATCTCATTTCAAGGTATATCACTCCTCTGATAGGGGTCATCCTCCACTGATGGTATCCTGAGCACCTCTTGCACCCTCATACAGTACCCTAAACCAACTGCAAACTCTGTTCTGTCTGAATAAAAGCAAGAGCAAGAAGAAAGCTAAAATTAAGAATAATAGTAACAATAAAAATAGCAATAAATGTGAATTCTGAGCTGAAAGAATTTTTAACCTGAAAGATGGTTGCTAATAATAAGAAAGTGTGGCAGAAGATTAAGTGGTCAGTGCTTCAAAGGGAGCACGGTGTGAAGGCAAAGATCTCACCAACAGCTCCAGGTCAGTTTGCAAGCATTTGTGCTGGACACAAACCTGCACGACCTCATTGGGCTGTTAATGTGGATTTGTTTGCCTCTGTGGCCATGCCCACTGAAGACTTGAAAACTACACTTATTCCCTGCCAAGAAGTCTGTTTCTGACATCATGGGCTCCCAAAAGAGAGCACTCTGGTGTTGGCTAAAGAATGCCAGCTCCACGTAGACACTAGTGTGGGATAGGTCATTTGGATGTGGTACTTCCAGGTCATAAACTGTAAACCTCTTCCAAGCCATGGATTCAGAATTTTCAGAAGATGCAGAAAGAAACAGTGTGTGTGTGTTCAGTTGTTCACATTCTAGGTTGCCTGCCATGGCTCTAATTTAACTTAAACACATACATATAGGTGGCCCTTGAAGCTGGATTAGACCATCTGCATGACTCTCAGGACTTGCATGTGCTATTACATGTGTTTTTCGTATTTACATTTAAACAAATTTTGGAAATAAGAAGATATAACAGTAAGATTCCTTGTTGCTGAGGAGGTACAAGTATATATTTACATAGACCTCAGCACAGGAAGGCCTGGGTCTTTGTCACGGAGGGGATTCTGCCACCTACGCCGATTTGTGGTGAAGGGGAGATATTAATTGGTGTGAGATAATATGTATAAAAAATATATTTATTAAATCCAATATTCTGAACTCTTATCACCCCCAACCACTGTACATTAATATAAAATGATTCTTTACACGGTTATGGAAAGACCTTATGGGATTCATAACACGATATAACTGATTAATAACTATATTACGATAACTAGAAAGAGAGAGGAGTTTTCCCCGCGGCTCAATGCCGCTTGGGATCTATGTACTATTTGCCCAGCAGAGTGGGCTGAAACTCTTTCTGCTCTATGGCAGGAGGCAATAGGAATTACAGAGGCATTAAAGCATTTACTCACAATTCTGATTAATTATCAATAATCATTAATCACGCTCCGGGGCTAAGTCACCACCTATTAGTAGTGTCCAGTCCTCAGGGGAGCTTTGCCTGTGGACTTTGAGGCTGGAATCCTCCTGGCTTGAGGGGAGAGGAGTATCTTCCCAGCTTCTGGGGAAATAACAGGCTTCCCAGCTATCTGGGGAAGTGATCAGTTTCTGACCTTGTTCTCCTGGGGAGGATGTAATCTCTGCCTTTGTCTCCTGGCTTCTTCTGGATGCTTGGTCCAGGGTCTGGTCCGGGGACTGTTGGCAGGACCTCAGGTGCAGGAGAAGGATGCTGTGCAGTCTTGAGCACAGTTCTCATGCTGCCTGACAGGGGCCGATCGCGTGCAGGGTCTACATCCTGATATCTCGGCAGCAATGGCATTCACCAGGCAATGAAGGCAGTGGGCATACACGGCTGCACAGGAGTCTGTGCTCCTGGTAACTCACCACAGCTGGCTAAGAGATTCTGTCTCCATAATAACAGCATAAGCAAGTAGGCATAAGGAAAGGCTGGTGAGTCCAAATCTAATAATGAGGTGTGCCTGAATGTGAGCGATCGTGAGCAAGGGGGGGCCTGAGCGTGAGTACGCTGGTGAAACGAGAGTGCATGAGAGTGCTGCAATGGAGTCAGAGCTGCAGGTGAAGCCAGAGCACACAGAAGCTAGAGCACGTTGTTTACTTGTGTGCCTCTATTTATGAACTGTGGGCTGAGATTAATAGTCCTTTGGCCATTAGAGTGACAAATCAGAGTTTGGCAGCCAGCCAAACGATACCATAATATGCTAAATCACAAGCCTAGTACCTCCAAATATGGAGAGAGCATAGGTGGGCCACACGCTAAGCGCGTAGGCTTATGCAACATGTTTACAACCACATTATATAACCTGTTTACAACCTGGGCAGGCCAGACTTTATGGCACCAGGCCTACTGTGCCCCTTCTGTGCTTGTTTACTCATTTAATGGGTAACTTGCTGTCCATGCTGCTGGGGATGCAGTCCAGAATGCACTTGGTTTCTGGGCTGTGAGTGAACACTGCCAGCTAATGTCATCTTGTCACCCACCAGTACCTCCAAGTCCTCCTCCACAGGGCTGCTCTCAATCTCATCGCATCAAAATAGGTTTAGGTGACAGAGCTAACAGGGCCAGCAAATTTTCTCAGATGCAGAATCTAAATCAAACCCAGAGATGGCACAGGCATTTCCTTGGTACATGCTAGAGGGCATAGGCCAGCAACTCTTACCAAATATAAATGCCACCAGTATACTACATCTGCTGAATCATAGAATCACAGAACCTTTTAGGTTGGAATAGACATTTAAGATCAGAATCTAACCTATTAACTAAAAATGTTACTTACAACTTCGTCAAGCTCCAAGCCGAACTCAAAGCAAAGCTCATCAAATTTCTCATCAGCTGTGAAGAAAGACGACAAATTTTGGTTAATAAGCAAACCTCAGACTCAATTCTTTTTTTACTGTTTGTTTTAAATCTTTTCAAACAAGAGAGAAATTCTGCTTTGAAAGTACAATTTACATTTTGCACCTGAGGAGCAGTTTCTGTCCTATATGTTGCATTTATTGACACATTATTCTCAAGAGTCACAGCATGTGGTTCTGAGCCTCATAGCAAAGTTTCACTATCAGCAACTTGGCCAACTCTTGTCAGAGTAATGCTGGTCTGAATAGATAATGGGAACAAGAGGGAGCAGCTGGACAGTTCAAAGAGCATCTGCATGCATATCACACTGCTCTACCCTGAATACAGCTTGCCTTGAACCCATGCAGGTGATGATGCCCTAGCTCCCCCGAGAGGATGGGTGATAGGAAACACGCATGCTCAAAGTGGAAATTCTCACTCTTGCCACTGTAACAGTAGGTATACTTGGGAAGTTTGTGATTATTTAAGCATTGCAGTGATGTAGCATAATGCCTGTGTCAACACAGCATCCATTAAGGAAAGCTCTGGGGTATACAGGAAAGTTCTGATGGGTTTTTATGCTGCAGTGTAGCATGGATTATCTTCCCGTGGTGACAGATGCACACCAGACATCGCAGACAGAACAACTGGCACTTGGTCCATCATTGTGCAGGATGTCTGAGCATGCACGTGGCCAAGAGTTAAAGAAAGGATAGATATGCAAAGGAAAGGGCTGTTTGGGGAAACCATGATGGAGGACTACTAGAAAATATTTATGTAGCCTAACTTATTTATGTGTCTATGTTTCATTATATTATTCCTTTGCAAGATTATGTCATTAAAAGCACCATTGCCAAATTATTACCATTTTGGCTTTTCTAAGCAATAATTAGCACTTCTGAATGGATAGTTAAAATCAGGGGGGGGTATTATTAAGTTTTTACGGCCATATTTGTCACCTAATTCCACCTCATGGTGATGTCTACTGTAATTCATACATAATCTTTAGAGGAGATGGAACATTTAGACTTTCCTCCCTCATCTATTCTATACATGTTAGGACTGAAGATGTAGTGAAAGCATTAGAGCTGCTTAGATGGAGATGCTGGCTGTTTCCCTGTGATACTCTGTGAGGTCAGCTACTGGCAGAAGACTTGAATTTTTAATATCCAATTCCTTACTCAAATAATAAAATCTACTTAACTTGACTATGTGTGCTTAATAAATGTTATTCATTATTTAATCAATAGTCATTGTTATAAAATACTGAAAATCTCTAAATAAACACTATCAAGGGACTAATTTTTATTACTGATGCTTCACTTTTCCAACTTCAGTAAGTTATTGAATGTCTTTCTAAACTTGCTTTTTATTTTATTCCTACAAAATGTTTCTGAAAGCAGCTCTCTCTCCTTACCTGCAGGTCTGAACTCGAATACAAGAGAAGATTCTCCCTTTCTTATCACTCTCTAGATATCTGTGCTAGACTGACAAGAGACAACTGTTTCCTAACGGTCAGAAGAAACTATTCATGATCCTAGGGCTCTTCAAATCCATCTATCCCTACCCAATGTCAAATCAAGCCTATCTCTGCTCTGGGAATTCAGATTCATTGCTAACAGTACTTTGGAGATTTTCATATGTATGCTGAGTGTTTCATGCTCTCCCACAGCTGTGGGGTTTCTGAAAGCAGTCGTGCAGTGAACTAAAGGCCCGGTCTGCCCCAGTTTCTACTTTATAGCTTAATGGTTCCTTCCAGCAAGAAATTATTCTGTGCAAGGTAAGTTCACTTGTGAGGATGAAACAATATTTCTCAGTAAGCTGCTGATCCATTGCAGAAAGTTTTGATGAATGTTGAAGCTGGAAACAAAAATTCCAGATGGAATTGTCTGTTTTCTATCGCCCAGTGTACTAAAAGAAAAACTAAACAAACCAACCAACAAACTAACTAAAAAAAAAACCCAAACAAAAACCAAAATCCAAACAACCAAAATCAAACCCCCCAAAAAGCCCACCATAGAAAACATAGGAAAAAAAAATATATAAGTTGCCTCTTTGTTCCTGGAGTTCACCTGCCCATGCTACTCATTTCCTCACCTGATATCAGGACTGGAATCAAGACAGACTGAGATGACCTGGCTTAGCAAAAGAGAAGGAAGATTTTTGGGTTTGGTTTAGTTCTTTAAAGCTTACATCATAACACTTCATCTTGAGCTGAGTGCTTGAATGGTCCCTAGTTCTTCATGACAGGTTCTGTGTGACAGGACATCGTTACAGGGCACAGTGTAATGAACACTGAACTTGAATGAACCCTTCAGAGCATGGCTGCTGTGCAAACAGCTTCTAAGAAATGCTTTGTACAAGCTACTTGGTCTGGGTGTACACCCTGTCACAACCACACAGATAGAAGAGTTGGAAAGAAAAGATTCATAATTCATAGATTCAGTATTGATTCACACACAATACTCCAGATGAGGCCTCACCAGTGCAGAATAGAGGGGAAGGAGAATCTCCCTCAACCTCCTAACCACAGCCATTCTAATGCACCCCAGAATGGCATTGGCCCTCCTGGCCAGAGAGCAGACTGCTGGCTCACGGCCATCCTTCCATCCACCAGGACTCCCAAGTCCTCCTCTCCACTGTTCTTCAGGAGGTTAATCCCCAACCTATACTGATACATGGGATTGTTCTTTCCCAGGTGCACGACTCTATACTTGCCCCTGTTGAACTTCGTTAAATTTCTCCCTGCCCAATGCAGTGCAATGCATGTTAAGTTCTCATATTCTCTTCTTCATGTATTATGACTTCCATTTTATCCCAAATTTTGCTCCTTCTCCCTGGTTACCTAACCAGCACCTCCTCCTGGTATATCCCAGTTCCTTCAAAAGCAATGTCTTGATTTTCCTTGGTGTTGCCCTACTCCATGTGATCTTGGCTGAAGGAGACTGGAAGGACATGAAATCTGAAGGAAGGCACTTGAGTTAAAACAGTGTGCTACAGAGAGTGTTGACATAGCTATCAGAGCACAATAGTCATCCCCTGTATAATTCCCAAAGCTGTTATTTCTGGGAGAGAGAAATGTTTAGTCCAGATTGAGTCTGTGGAAACACATATAGATATGTAACTGGTTTAGCACACATGAATAAATTCTCAGCAGCAGATTCCACTTTTAAATGAAACCTTAGGCAGTAGGGAATTAAGTCCTTAGTCTTGTAGAAAATCATTACAGTGCTGCACAAGATGCTCCTCTCAGCACAGGAAGAACTCTCATGCTGAGTCCTGCTCACCTCAACTTACTCTGCTTGTGCAGACTCATCCAGCACTAAGATCATTATTTCCCCCACTGGTATTTCTGAAATCCTGAAAAATCAATGTTCTTTAAAAATTTAAATAGAAGACTCAAGCCAAAATATCTTGGCTGACTCCATCTGCTGCAACATTAACTACAAAGAACAAGCAATAACTTTATGTTTACACAGAAAGCAGCCATAAATAAAGTACAGTTTAGGCTAGAGAACTGAACAGCTTGCTTTGGGCAACCAAGAAACATGCAGTTAGCTTATGGCAATTACTCTTAACACTGGATGGTGATCTGGACATTGCTCAACCATCAGAGTTGGATAAGTTGTTCAGAAGCGTAGGAAGGAATGGAAATTTACACTGTTTTAATCGAGAACTTCATCTCCTGGTCAGTTCTAAACCAGTTGTATGGAAAATACAAACATCTTCAGATTTATATGAAAAACAGAGATGTTTGGTGTTTCAGTAGTGAATGCTCTTCAGAATCAAAATTGTAATGCTAGCTCTGAACTCCATCTAGGCTAGCATTACAGGATGTCCTAATAACAGGGAAATTAGGAAAGACAAGTTATTGCTCCTCTTCTGCCCACATCCCCCCTGCCCTCCCACATACACACACTTTATATTATGGAAAAGTGGACTAGAGGCACTGGTTCAATTCTGTTGCTTTTGTGAAAGACAGTCTGATGAGAATGCAGGCCAGAGCAGTAAAATCATAAATGGGACAGGGACATTTTCCACCAGAGCAGGTTGCTGTAGGTCTCATCCAATCTGCCCTTGAACACCTTCAGAGAGGGGCATCCACAACCTTCCTGGGTAGCCTATTCCAGTATCTGACCATCTTTACTGTAAGGAATTTATTTTGAGTGTCTAGTCTAAATCTTCCCTCCTTAAGCTTAAATCCATTCCCTCTCATTCCATCATTATAAGTTCTTGTGAAAAGTCCCTTCCCAGCTTTCTTATAGGCCTCTTTCAGTCACTGGAAGGTGGCCTGGTGTCTTGGATACCCCAAATTCCTCTCACTCCGGGATTTGAGTGGGAGAGGAAAGGCATGAAAAACCTGTGTCCCCTCCCTGTCCTGCAGGCTTGAAGTGGGGGGGGAGCGAAGGGTCCTTCTGGCACTGGGGGTGACCCATGCAGATGCCTGCAATGAAATGGGGCTGGTGGTTGGCTGCGTCCTTCGCACCTAGGAAATCATAAATCGACTCTTTGTCTAGGAACTGGTATAAATATTGAGGTTCTTCCTACCTTGGATGCTTCCCGCCTTGATAGTTCCTGCAGAGTCCCCTGGCACTGCCAAGGACAAGCTCCTGAGGGACCGGGCTGTCTCTGCTTTGGATGGCTCTCCCACTTAGCACTCTTTTGTGCAAGCCTAAAAGGCTTAACGAGCCTGGGATATCCTTTTGAAAGAGAGAGATGACAAGCACCTGGACCACTCTCTCAGCCTTTGTTCAGTATTGGATATCACCGGTAATGTGTCACAGCCTAGCTCACTCCATGAGTAAGCTTTTCTGCTCAGCCTGATTGATAGTTGGGGGAAAACTGTGTTTATAGCTTAGCCTTTTCCATTTCCTGACTTCTAAAATACCCAAATTTATCCTTTGTAAGGTCTTAATCAAACTGAGTCTGCTAATTAAACTAATTGCTGTATATAGTTTTGGGGACAGGTTTTCAGGAAAATAATTCTGTTTTTATATATTTCCTGACTTGGCCATGTTAATTCCTTGCCTCCACAACAGAAGGTCTCCCAAGAGCCTTCTTTTCTTCAGGCTGAACGTCCCATAGGGGAGATCTTCTGGCCTTCTGATCCTTGTTCAGACCAAACTATAGACACAGTTCAGAACCTTTCCAAGGGTTTCCCACTACCAGGACCCAATGGGAGCCAGAGAGGGCTGCCAGGCAGGCAATTTTTGTAACACTGGATGAAAAAAAACAGAGATCAATGCAGAAGTCAAGAAAATAAGGTGACACGTGCAATGCAAAGAAGAAATAGAGAGAACTAGATGAAAAAAATGAGTGCTATGATGTGTATCATTTAATAAGTTAATAAGAAAAAAAACTATCCAGCAAAGTGACTTTTTCTCATATGCTCCTGGGACAAATCAGTTTCAACTTTGAACATTGCTAGGGCTATGGCTGAAGAATTCATGTTTTGTGTAACAGGCAATTTATTCTTTTTTTAGTAATTCACTGTGGAAAACCTATTATCCTACCTATAATTCTCACTGGCCTGGTTTTATTTATTGCTTTGATGTCTGTGTCAGCAGGCAAGTGTAGCTATTCAGCTAGCAATATGGGAATATTTTCCCCCATTTCAAATGTTGCAACTTTTCATACAGACTCCCATATGAGATTTGACGTGGGGTTTGTGATGGATGATCAGCAAACCAAAATGCTACAAATGGAAGAAAAGTACAATCCAGTCAATCCTTTCAGATAATGCAAGATCTTAAATGATGAACATGGTTAGGGGACACAATGCATCTCATTACTCTTTTCTGTTTAATATGCTATTCCATTTCATTCTAGTTTTGTTCCTATCTCCTGTATTTCTTAAAGTTCTGATGGAATTACCTACAACTTTTATCCCAGTCACCTCCTCATGTTACAAAGTCTGGTTTGTTTTGGACAGAAGCAGCAAACCCAGTGGCCAGAGCCACAGAGGGACCAGCATTATCAGCAGAGTGCAGCATCATCTTTAGGAAGAAGCTGGGGTGTGTAGATGACCCATGTAGTGTGTATGTGCTTTATACCAGCAGGTATGCCAAAAGGAGTACAGAGACCACTTAGGTAGATCCTCCTATGCTTAGGAGAGTGGATATCCAGCATGTCCATCTGCCACATCATCTGGGGGCCAGTTAGGATTTCGTGAGATGGATGCCATTAGCACCAGGGAAGTGTTTGGGTTTGTTTTTTTTAACCTTCTGTCCTAACAGTGTAGGTGTTCAGAAAAGGTGCATCTGAAAAAAATCCCTGGCATTTTACCGGTCTTCTGAGGAAAAAAAGTATTATTAGCTCAGAGGTGATATTCCTAAGCTGGGGCTTGTTTGCTTTTTCTAGCTTGATACAGAATGATGTTTGTGTTAGACTGACTGCGTGCAATTTAATGCAAAGAGCACAAGCAGCTGCTGCTGCAGTTGTGAAATCTCCAGTATAGCCTGAAAGCATGATGCTTTGTCTCTGTCACTTCCCCACCCCACGTAGGTAAGATGTTTCAAGTAAATAATGAGAAAAATTTGTTTGCATGCATTGTTAAAAAAAGACTCAGGGGATGTTTTAATTTTCACTGCAACAGCCTAAAGAACCTAACACATGAATCTTTCAAGATTGTACAGATCACTTTGACCAGATTAAATCATAGTAATACTAATATCAAAGCACGTTACTGTCCTAACAGTTTTGGCCAAACTGTTGTTAGCTGATCTGAAAATCTAAGTAAGGCCAGATTTATGCCACTGCTTCACAAAACAGAAGTAGGAAACAAGATTGCTGCTTTCCATTAAAATATAGCTATATTCAATGAATGTTTGTTTGGGATACTCTGCAGTATCCCAGAGTTTGGAAAATAAAAGCCCTTGGGCCAGGATTGGATTTACACATTACAGATCCGCTTTAAAGGAATCACGATCACAGAATCAGACCTTTCTCTGTATCGAAGCAGGTTATTCTTATAGACATAAAATAACATATGCTCAAGTCATCTTCCTCAAGAGCTTCCCTCACCCAGTTCAGATAAAGACATCACATGAGTGCTCCTTCCATTCCAAAAACTACTGAGAGATGCTCCTCATGAAAGTACAGAAGCAAAGACAAATTTACTATTCATCCTTTTTCAAGAGTGCTTGAACTGATAAACTTCATAAGCCCAGTTACCCTTTTCTCATGAAACTCACTTCCTTTTACAACATCTACAGTATGTTAGCCATATTCAGTTATTAGAGATAGGAACATTTTTCAAAACATAACATTAAGTTGACACATTATTTTACTTACTGAACAAAATGCAATACATATATTATGGACATATTATCAAGTTAAGTTACCAGCCAAAAGCATACTTGACCTCAAAAGTTTCACATGACCCTTTCAGAAAACTTGATTTCCCTTTTTCTACCTTGGCCACAGGGGACTTTGTTCATTCTTATCCTAGGAAGAAGCTCCCTTTCATTTACACCTAGCTGACTATCTTATGGCCATAAACAACACTGTGTTTCTTGTTTCTCCACAGCATCAGACTAGACTTGCAGGTGATATCTTGTGCTCAGCTTCACATGGAAATGCTCATGAAAAGCTAACATACATTTCTTTGGCATGCTTATATATCCTGTGTGTCTCCATATTGGTGCTAAATGATGACACCAAGATAGGAGCAGGTGTTGATC
>WAAF01018266.1:0-50532 GCA_013400475.1 Tricholaema leucomelas
AGCAAATTGAGGCTTGCATTCCTCTGCTATTAGGATAGAGAAGAAAGCATTAGCAACATCTATGGTTGCATACCATTTGGCCTCCTTGGATTCCAGCTCATACTGGAGTTGTAACTTACCTGGCACAGCAGAACTCATGGGTGGAGTCACTTCATTTAGGCTGCGGAAGTCAACTGTCAGTTGCCATTCTCCATTTGCCTTTCGTACAGGCTGTATTGGACTGTTGAGAGGTGAATGGGTTTTGTTAATGATGTCCTGGCGCTCCAGACGACAAATCAGATCATTTATGGGCACCAAAGAGTCACGTTTTGATCTATATTGCCTGTGGTGTACAGTTTGACTGGCAATTGGCAACTTCACATCCTCTATATTATGCTGTCCAACAACTGCAGACTCATCTGAGAGCTCAAGCCTAGCAGACAACTTCAGTCTGTCTCCAACAGCTTCTACAGTTGCTATTCCAAAGGTCCATTTAAAACCCTTGGGATCCTTGAAGCGCCTTTGTCTCAGAAAGTCAATTCCCAAAATGCAAGGTGCACTTGGACCCGTCACAATGGCATGCCTTTATCAATCACTCCCAGCCAAACTTATCTCTGCCTCCAACCTTGTCAATTCTTGAGACCCTCCTGTGATTCCAGAAATAGTAATAGACTCCATTCCTTTACAATTTGAAGTCATCAATGTACATTGTGCACCTGTGTCCACTAGAGCCCTATATTTCTGGGTTTCCAAGGTACCAGGCCATCTAAGATATACATTCCAGCATATCCTATTATCTTCCTGGTCCCTGGCCTCCACCTGGTAAGAGGCAGGGCCCCCCTAATGTTGACCATTACAAGTGCAGTTGGCACAGTGTTTAATGGTATTAGCTGAATCATTGCCAGAACTGTCTGAGTCACGTGGGGAAACTGAGGCAACTACACTTAGTCTTCTCGTTCTGCAACTCTCACTCTTTTTAGGAGAAGTGAGGTAGGTTTCCCATCCCACTTATCCATGTTTTCACCAAATTGGTCACGTAAGATTACCCAAAGAGATCCACCTGACTGTTGTTTATTGCTGAGTTAGTTTGAATTGGTCTTCTGGGAGGATGTCTATCTCTGATGGCTGAAACATGTACCCACTCTGATGGTGAAGAGGAAAGGTCATTGTCCTTTGCCAACTGGGATGTGGAGGTTTTAAGTTCCTCCTTGAGTTGTTTCATGCCATCTTTTATCTCTTCAGCCATAGTATTTATGGCTGACACCATGGCATTAAATGTAAGGCTATCCTCCATCTGCCTCATCTGCTCAGCAAACTCACCCACAGTCAGTGGAGTTGCTTCATCATCTTTCCCCTCCATTTTACTTGCCAATGTATGGGCATAATTAGAGGGGGCAAGCTGAATGAGTTTCTTTAGGAGAGCACAGCTCACAGGTATCTCATCAGGGTCCTCTGTTGTGTAATCTCCATAGATTAGCTCTCTTATGGCCATCTCTGCAAGCACTGAACCCCCTGTTCAACTGTATTCCAGCATGAAGGTCTCCAGGGTAGATCATCCCTGTTGGGGTACCACAGTACCACAGCTGTCAATGTGCGTGACCAGAGGTTAGAATTGCCACTGAGATGTCCTCAGTGCTTATCTATGCCATTGTTTCTCCAGAAAACTGCCAACTGCCTCACTGTCCCAGGGTTTATTTCTACGGAATCCATGCCTCCATCCCAGCATCTGTTAACTCATCAACAGTTCTCGCTCTTTGCGGGCATAATCTTGCCTAATATGTCTGACCTCCTTCCTTGGCAATTTCTCCTCATCACCACTATCATCACTATCATCCGTCTCCTGAGTGTATTTTCCCTTAGCTCTAGCCTTTCCACTCCTTTTACCCACAGGGGTACAGCCTTCACACCAGCCCATGTACCCTCTCCCGGATCCTCTTCCCTTTGCTTCATGAGTTGAGCAGACTTCTGAAGCTCCTCAAATGCAGCAAAAGGGTTCCTGACAGTTTCCTCCTTGGGATTATCCTGCTCTGGTTTATCTCCATCGTCATCTGAGCTAGCTCGACTCCCAAGGCTAGCTGCCATTTTTCTCCTTGTTTTAGTTGCAGCAAGGCAGATCTTGACTCCTGCATTTGAATCTTGCTGCTCACTACCATCTGTCTGAACTTCTTTGCTGAAAGTAAATAGTTCCCTACTCTGGGAGGTGCCTTCCATTGAATCATTAAAATCTGGTTTGTCTGCCTGGCTCTGTTCCTCACGTGGTGATGGAGCTGGGACTGAGGCAGAAGGACCCTTTCCCACAACAGCAGCCGGCTCGGCAGAGACAAGCGGGGCTAAGGCAGGAGCAGCGGAGTTAGCAGGCTCGACAGCATTAGTGGGCTCGCCCTCCAAGGACCCCGCCGCATCCCCCCGGTACTGCTTTTGGTCCCCTGGTTGCAGGCGACAGAACCTTAGTCTCGGCAGCCCCTCTAATGGCAGAGGCTCTGGCGTCAGCGACTCTCCTACTGATCCAAATGTTCGAGCTGCATTTTCCACAAACAAGCTTCTCAACTTTATCCGTCCGAGGGACTTTGCCATAGCCCACACCGTCTGCAGCCGGATCCAGCGCCGGCGCCGCAGCCCTTTGTGACTGCACCCCCGCAGGGGTTCCATCACTTCTACCCTTACTTTCCTCCGTTCTGTTCGGTACGAGCGGGAAGCAGATAGCTTCCTGACTGAACGCTTCAGGGTCAGTGGGGTACGGGCCATGTCGACTACTTTTTCCTCTTTCAAAGGTCCCGAGGCAGGACTTCTTGCTGCTCTGTGAGCAGTCCGTCTGCCCGGTGCCGTGGCCTTCCCTCCCCCGCTTTGGTCATGTACTCTGTCCTTAACCCCTGTCTCCCTGCAGCTGCCTCCAGAGAAGGTAAAAACCTCACTTGTAGCCTGTTTGTTCCTACATCTCTCTCATGTCCCAACTGCAACCAGACCTACAATAGCAACCAGAAACATCAAATTCAAACACACTAGGCAGGCCACTGGGTAACTCACCTCTCCCATATAACTTCTAGTCTCTGACACCAGCACAACATATGGCACAGCCTCAGTGACATTCCTAAACCCTAAAGCATCCATAACAAACTCTCCAACCTTTGCTAGCACAGCTTTTACCCAGCTCCAGACCATCTTAGCAAAGAACGAACACACCTGGCAATGCACCATGGTGGTAAAACACTGCTGAACCAAGAAAGGCAAAATTGAAGCAATAATTGGCCAAAATATACCAAACAAATTATTTTTTCCCTGACTTCTTTGTCCTGATTATCAATCAAAAGAAAAAAAACAAGATTGTGCCCCATGTTGGGCACCAAAAATTAATGTCCTGGGTTAGGGTGGATCCCTCCCCCAGGAGAATAAACTCACCACAGCATGGATTTCTTTGGAAAAGTCAGGGAAAGATGAAATTGTATTTTTTATAGTTTAACAGTATAAAGAGAAATAAACTACTAGAGAAAAAAATATAATAGCCTTAAGAAAGATGAGGAAGGGGTCAAGTGGCAGCAAAGCAGCAAGAGCAGCAGCAGCCGAAACAGCAGTGGGTGAAGATAGCAGCAGGCACAGCTGAAGCAGCAGAAGCCAGCAAGGGGGAAGAACAAGCTGTGCTTCTAGACATAAAGCTCTTGGTGCTCCAATGAAAGTATATTAACTTATCCATTGTTGCCATTCTGTGGCCTATCCTGGGAATGGTCACCTCTCCCCTGGGTCTGAGCTAGAAAATCAGGAAGGGTTCCTCTGGCAGCCCTTCAGCCACTGTGGGTGGTGCTTTCTGGTCTGACAGGCACAGAACCACATCTCCCACACGTGTCAGAGGCTGAGTCCTGTCACTTTGACCTTCCCTGTACTCAGGGTTGAGACCCATTAGCAGCAGCTTTGTGGTGGTTGTGCTGCTATGCCAGGGGACAAACCTGCTCTCTGCCAAAAGCTTGAACAAGCCTCTATGGCTGCCCTTGTTACACAGGAGAGGTAAAGTCTTGTGACTTCCTGTCTGCAGGAAGGAGGTAAGCAGTGGTGTGCAGAACCTCAAGACAGGCTGAGCTGGCTTGTTCATTTGAGCCAAAGCTGGATCCTGGATCCCAGTCTGTGTTCAAGAGGACTTTAAGAAAGAGGGTGTCTGGGAGAGAGGTGCTTGAGCTGGGCTGGCATCCTGTGGCAAGCAGCCAGCCAGGATACTTCTGCAGACTCTGCTGGGTAGAGTCTGTATTCATGTGCTACATGACACGGATGCTTTGGAGAGCTTGTGTACTGCTGCTGCGGTTTTGTCATCCCATGCTAGAGAGAGAAGTGAACATGGCACTGGCCTTGCTGCTGGCAGATCTGTGTCCTTGTGCCAGGTTGGCCACAGCAGTTGGGTGTCAGTGCTGTGGGGATGCAGTGAAGCAGAGCAACTGAGGAGATGTGAGCAGTTACTGCAAGCAGGTAATGAGGGACCAAACAGGGGAGCTGCAGAACTGCTGGTCCTGCAGCTCTGAGTTCTTGCATGTCCTCCTCCACTCTTGGACAGCTGAACCTCTGCTCTTGCAGCTGTCTTCTCCAGCCTTGCTGGTGCCTATTTAGTCCATGTGAAAAGAGCATCAAAGCTTGGTGTTGGTGTCCAGGATGGGTCCCTGCAGGGCACAAGAGCAAGAAACTGCCGTTCAGGGTGGCTGGAGACAAAAGAACACCTGAATGCTTGGCTGCTAACTCAGTGCCTGCTAGCTCAGTGCCTGCCTTCAAAGGCTGTCCCATAGCCATAGCTGTTTCAGGTGGTGGTCCAGCTGTTAGGAACACCCCAGAGCTGCTGTTCTGCAGCAGCTTCTGTCCACCAGCAAACTAAGAAACAAGAAGTATAGAGCAGAAGCTGCTAGAACAGGAGCTGCTGGACAGTCTCATCCTAGCAAAGGTGTGGTCACAGAATGGCTGAGGTTGGAAGGGTCCTCGGGTCCATCTGATCCAACGTCTCCCTGCTCAAGTAGGGCTACCTAGAGCTGCTTGCCCAGGACCATGTTCAGATGACTTTGGAATATCCACAGCCATGGAAACCCTACAGCTTCTCTGGGCAACCTATTCCAGAGCTCAGTCACCCTCCATAGAAGCATGTTTGCAGATGTTCAGGTGCAGCCTCCTGTGTTTCAGTTTGTGCCCTTGGCCTCTGGCCTTGGCACTGGACACCCAGAAGAAGAGCCTGGCTCAGTCTTCTTCCCACCATCCTTCTGATACTTGTGGACATCAGTGAGATCCCCCTGAGCCTCTTTTCTCCAGTCCTCATCCAAAAGCCACACTTGTGGCCCTTTGCTGGGCTCTCTTCAGTATGCCCATGTCTCTATGCTGGGCAGCCCCGAGCTGGGCACAGCACTCTGGGTGTGGCCTCATCAAGGCTCATCACCAGATCACCTCCCTTGACCTGCTGCCCCTGCTGTGCCAAATGCAGCCCAGGACACCACTGACCTTTTCGAAGCCAGGCCACATTGTTGGCTCACACTCAACCTGGTATCTATCAGCACCTCCAGCTTCTTTTCTGCTAAGCTCTGTTCAGGCAGATGCCCCCCAGGCTGTGCTGGTACCAGGGGTTGTTCATGCTGAGCTGCATGAGGCTCTCGTTAGCTCACGTCTGTCTCCAGCCTGTCAACGTCCCTCTGGATGGCAGCATGACCCTCTGGGCTGTCAGCTTCTCCTCCCAGCTTTGTGTCACCCGCAGACTTGCCAGCCTCATCATCCAGATCCATGGGGAAGCAGGGCAGGGAAGCAAGCAGCTGTCCTGGCCAGAACCTGTGTACAGCACCAGTGCTGCAGGCAATGCATGGGCAGGTGGAACTTGAGTGTATGGATCCCATGCTGTGAGGAGGAGCCTCCTGTCCAGCTGTGGGAAGCCTTCAGCCTGAAAGGACTGTAGGCTGTCTTGGGGGGAGGCTTTTTGGTTGCTGTGTTTTATAGGAGGGGTTTCTGGTGCTCTACAGGTAGGTCGGGGAGGGGAGAAAAGGGCACTAGAGACCTGTTCTCACTGTGTCTTTGTGATGAAGCCTGGGGTAAGAATGTGCTAGTTTGAGCCTAGCTAGAATGTTTTGGTGAGAAGAACTAGATCATAGGCTGTAAAATGAAAGCAGTGGTGATGTCTACTTCCCTCACAGTCTCGCTGAGATGTGTTAGAATTAAAAGCAAAACAAAGATAAAGTCACTTGGTTCACTTCGCTCGGGGCTTTTGCTCTGGCTCTTTGCCTGCTGGGGAGCTCTGGGGCTGCTGGCTGAACTCCATCTTGCTTTTCTAACTTCACCCTCCATTTGCTTTTGGCTGATTCACCTTTGCTTCTTAACCCCCCCTGGCCAAACCTCCATTCTTCCTTGGGATTGGGGTAAGGTTGAGAGGGGTAGGGGAAAGGTGAGGGGTGGTTGAGAGCCCCTCCTGGGGACTCAGGTTTCTGGGAGGGGAGTTGTATCTGTATTACCTTTTTACCTTGTATATTTCTGTCCATAACTGTATCTACTGTAAATATCTGCTTGTACATTGTGCCAGCTGTAAATATAAGCTTCATTCATATTTCCAGAGCTGGCTGAGTCTAGTCTGGGGGATTTCTACAGTGTATGGGGGCGGGGGACACCCAAACCACCACAAAGAAGCATGAGAGAAGACAGCAATATGGTTCCCTTCCCCTTCTGCCTGTCTCCAGGCTGCAGCTTAAGCAGAGCTGTCTCAGGGCTGTGGGGCAGAGCTAGGCAATGGCACCTTCTGGGCTGGCAGACTGGAGCCCTGAACTGCAGAGGAGGTTCCTTGTTTCCTTTGTACATCAGAGAATCCAGCACCAGTCAGAACTGCACATTCCAAGCTGATTGCTTCTGAAGCAAGATTAATGCTGGTGCTGGTGTTTGTGAGCTCCTCTATGGTTCCACTGATCTGTCTGTCTTGGCTCCTCACAGTGTCTGTCTGTCCTGGCTGCCAGGGTGCTCCATGCGGGATAAGTGGGCAATTGATGCTGTTCCACTGCTACCAGTGTGTGCTGCCTGTGCTCTGCTTCTTGCACTTCTTCACTCTCACATTGCTTCTTTCTCATTCCCAGGAGAGTCGGGATGGGCGTGTGGACAGCTGGAGAAATTTCCAGGCAAATACAAAGGGAAAGAAGGAAAAGAAAAACAGGACCTTCCTGAGACCTCCCAAAGTAAAAATGGAGCAGCGCGAATGATCCTGGCAGCACTGCCCAAGTGCAGCTCCTCAGTTCCCTCCCTGCTTTTAAGGACTCATTGGCACCTAGAGTAAGATTTGCTTTTTAGTAGACTCTTTGTTTCCAGTACAATTAATTATTGGTCAAAGTATTTTTTGTACTCTGTCCATCTGAACTAGGGCCATAGTAGGAACTTCGCCAGGACCCTGCTCCATGTAAAACCCTTGGCTTAGGAGGGTCCCCACTGTTTGCTGTCCTGTTTGTCTGCTGCCCTGTAACTAAATGTTTTGTACTTCCCAGATTGTGCTGTTTCACCACTTCCATTTCTAGTTTGAGAGCTGAACAAAATACTGAGAATGCATCCATCCTTTCCCAGGCATCGTCTTGCTCAGCAAGTTCAGCTTTGGAAAGGGCTGAACTGACCCTGGGAATCTGCTTCCAGCACTGTGCAGTGCAGCTGACCTGCAGCTCCTCACTGAACTGTGGTGCTTGGAAGAACTTCCCCAGAATCTGATTTCCAAACTCATATTCCATCTCTCAGGCTCAGACCTCAGACCTCTGTAAATCTCAGCCCTTCCTGCAGGTCACTTCCTGCAAAGGGACAATAACCTCTCCTATGATTAGTTAAGTTGCGATGGTCTGTATGTAAAATAAATTTTTACCCAAGTTCCCTTTCTTCTGTTGGAGTTATTCAAAGGTGCATTTGCAGGGCTGTGAGTTGGGTGCTGCCCACTGAGGTGCTGCTACTCTTCAGCATGAAGTTCCCCTGCTGAAGACCTGCTAGAGTCCCAGAATCTGCTGACTTGGAAGTGGCAGTGCTGCTGAGTGGCACCCAGGAGAACAGGACTCACTCCCTGCCTGGGTGGGTGCAGGTGTGCCAGAGCCCATGCTGAAAGCTGAGCTGTGAGCCTTTGGGCAGCGTGGGTGGGCTGGGAGGACTTGGGCACCTGTGGGAGTGGAGCTCCTCAGAGCTGTGGGATGAGCTCAAACCCAGTTCTGTTTTGAATCCTGCCTTCTGGGGGGTGTACACTTTGAAGAGACTCTGGGCTGTTGAAAGGATGTGTGCTGCAGATTGGTGCATGGCACAGCCCTCTGGAGACCTTCCCAGAAACCCTCCCCAGCTGCCCTGAGGACTCTGGGTCTTGTGAGTAGCTTCCCTCCATGAAGATGCTGCCAGCTCCTTTCACCTGGGCTTGCTGTCCTGTGTGCCCTCTTCTTCAGCTGTGCACACTCCTTTGTGCTGCTCTTTGTGTCTTGGGCACTCACAAGGGCTCCTTTCAGAAAAAGGGGTTCTGCTGCCCCGAGGAGATGCCTGCTTCTTCTGACGTCTCATCTTTCAGAACTCTGGTTAATTGCCTTCCATCTCTGCCTGCTAGGGATGAGCACCATGATAGAGTTGTGCAGAGAGGGGTGGTGCTTGCTGACAGGACCCGGAACAGGTGAATGATGAACAGTGGCTGCTGCCCTCCACCCCCCTTCACCTCTTCTGCTCTCCTGCACTGGTCTGTGTGAGCAGATGCACAGTGAAATGTTGTTGCCTAATATAAGGAAGGTGTTTGGGTGTTCTGTGCCTCTGAGAGCAGTAGAGAACAGTTCTATGTTCTCTGTAAACACAGGAGTACATTTTCTTTACCTTATTCATCCTGCTAGGTATAACCTGCTAGAGAGATAACTTGAGCTGAACCTCATGGGGCAAAACATAGCTTCAGAAGTCCCATGCCAGTGCTGGCTGGGTGCCACACAAGCCAAGCAAGAGCTAGCAGCAGACTAAGGTAGGCTGCCAGCTCTGGGGGACACCAAACTGCAGCACTGCTCTGTTCAGGCCCTGGAATTCCCTTTCATTGGCAGAGCCTGGGTGGGCTGGTTGGTGTACATTTATAAGAGCTATGTTATGCTTCTGCTTCTCAGAGACCTGAGTGTTCATGAGAATTCATGCGACCTGTGGAGTGGCTCACAGAAGGCTCTGAAGCACAGTGATCACAGCACAGTCCCCTGGGCTTCAGAGTCATTCGTTCCTCTGGGTATGAGCTGACTGAGGCAGCAGAAGCTGTAGTTTATGACAGCTTTCATCCTCAGTTCAGACGTCCCTGCTTCCTTTTCTTCTGTCCTGGCCAGTCTCATGAGGAGAGGCTAAGCTGGGGTTGTTCAGCCTGAAAAGGATCCTGAAAACCTGAGATTTACAAATGTACACATTGAAGAAGGAGGCTGAGACCTCACTGCTGTCTACAGCTACCTGCAAAGAGGTTGGAGTGAGGCTGGTGTTGGCCTCTTCTCCCACATAACCAAGGACAGGACAAGGAAGTGGCCTCAGGCTACACCAGGGGAGGGTTAGGTTCCATATCAGGAAACATTTTCCTGCAAGAGTGGTCAAGCCCTGGAACAGGCTGCCCAGGGAGGTGTCACCATCTCTGCAGGTGTGGCACTTCAGGACATGGTCTGGTGGTCATGGAGGTGCTGGGCAGAAAGTTGGATTGATGGTCTTAGAGGTCTGTTCCAGCCTCCATGGCTCTGCGCCTGTGCTAGGCTGCTGTGTCTGACTGCAGGATTTGTCCTGCCACCTTCTACTCAGCCAAGTCCTGTGCAGCTCTCCATGGGCCAGGCAGGCTTCAGCTGCAGAAAAATCCCTGCCCCTTTGCTAGGTATTTCTTTGCTCCAGTGCAGGGAACCAGGGTGGGTAATTTTGAGCCTTGTGTCCAGACTGTAGAAGGACACTGCATAGAAGGGCCTGGGTGGCAGGAAGGGAGGGAACTGTATGGGTGGACTGCTGCGGACACAGGCCAGGCTGCTGCCAGGTCCCTGCAATGCAGGCAGTGGCACTGCACAGGTTAAATGAAATTTGCCTAATTTCAGGAGGTAGAAACGTTGTGGAGTGGGAGATCTCCAGGCCTGCTTCCAGCTCTGTTTGAGTCAGTGGTTCTTACAGAATGAAATATTTGTCCTGGATATGCAGGGCAAGAAAACCCACTGTGGGAACAAAGAGTAACTTTGCAGCGGGGTCTTGGCTTTAGTCCTCTGTGTCCAGCTCCCACAGAATGTAGATTGAGGTCTACCAGAGTCTGGCTCAAGTCCCTGCTGCTTTCTGGGGCTCCAGTGATTGCTCCTGAAGCTCTTGATTCAGTCTGAGGCAGAGAGGTTACCTTCCCCTCTGCAGGTGGTTTGCAAGGACCTATCTTCTGTTCAGCAGCAGGATGGGAAAGGATCCTTCAGTGCCGGGCCAAAGGTTGGACTGGACGATCTTAGAAGGCTTTTCCAACCCAACCCACTGTATGACTCTGTGACCTTTGCAAGTTACTTGGCTTCTTGGATCTGTACATTTGGAAAAGGGAGACAGCAACAAAACCAGACTTTGTGGATCGGAGCGGACAGGGTGTAGGATCTTGTCTGCTAAGCAGCCTGAGGATAGGAATAGAGGAGCCTCTGAGCATGCAGACAGGCTGAGGTGTCACCAGCTGGTCCCTGAATTAGTTGGATTGCATCATGTAGAAACACCACTCAGTAAAGGCCAGAGCAGGTTATGGCAGCTGCAGAAGGCTTGGGTGATCAGTCAGGGAGGAGACCTGGTTTTGATAAAACACCCCCAGGTGTGGTACTTCACAGTTCTCTTAGTGTGGCAAACAGGGCTGTGCTCTGAAGCAGTTCCCCATGTGGCAGCAGCTCTTGGCACTACCTGCAGTTTGTGCTTCAGGGGTACTGCTGGTTCTTTGGGGTGAGTACAGCCAGCTTGGTGCTGGGTGATGGGACCCAGGTGGGAAAGATCAAGGCTCCTGCTCTGCTTCCAGCTGAGAGCTTCTTTTGCTGCACAGAATCACAGCAACATGCAGGTTGGCAAAGCCCTTCAGGATCACCAAGTCCAATCTAGAACCCTACTCTATACAATTCACCTTAAACCATAGCCCCAAGCACCACATCCAAACCACCCTGAAACACATCCAGGGTGAGTGACTCCACAACCCCCCTGGGCAGCTCATTCCAGCCCCTGACCACTCTGACCAAGAAAAACCTTTTCCTAATGTCCAATCTAAACCTCCCCAGCCTCAGCCTGAGGCCATTCCCCCTTGTTCTGTTTGCAGTTCCCTGTGAGCAGAGCCCAGCAGCAGCCTCTGCACAATGTCCCTTCAGATAGCTGTAGACAGCAATGAGCTCTGCTCTCAGCCTCCTCTGTCTCACACTACCCATCCCCAGCTCCCTCAGTCTCTCCTCATCACATTTATTCTCCAGGCCCTTCACAGCTTCCTTGCCCTCCTCTGGACCTGCTCCAGCACCTCCACATCTCTCATGTATTGCGGTCCCCAAAACTGCACACAGCACTCGAGCTGTGGCCTCACCAGAGCTCAGCCCAAAGGCTCAATCCCCTCCCTGCTGCTGCTGGACACAGCATTTTTAATACAAGCCAATGTCCTGCTTGTGTTGAGAGGCTCAGAACTGAACACTACACTCATGGTGCAGCCTCACCAGTGCTCAGTACAGGGAGACAATCACTGCCCTGTTGCTGCTGGCCACACCGTTGCTGATCCAAGCCAGGGTACCACTGGTTTTCTCGACCACCAGGGCACACTGCTGGCTCATCTTCAGCCACTTGTCCATGAGACACCCCTCCCCACCCCGGGCCCTGTTCCGCCCGGCAGCTTTCCAGCCACACTGCTCCCCGCCTGCAGCGCTCTTGGGGCTGTTTGTGCCCTAGGTGCAGGAGGCAGCACCTGGCCTGTTGAGGCACATGCCACCCCCCTCGGCCCGCAGAGCCGAGAGCTGATCGTCCCTCAGCCTCTGGGCTCTCCCAGCCCAGCTTCCTCCTGAAGCTCAGTCTGTGGTGGTAGTTCTCTGTCAGTGCTCCTCCAGCTCTCCATGTCCTGTTTGAAGTGTTCCCACTGCTCCAGGAGCAGGAGCACCAGGCAGAGGGGATATGAACTGTCCTCAGCCTGCTGGACGCGCTCCTAGCATGGCCCAGGCCTGCCCGTTCACGGGAGCCTGCTGGCAAACCTTCCTGCTGGGAGAGATGCAACCGGGGCAGCTTTGCTGTGCAGCTGGGGAACGAGGATCTGCTGCAGCTCTGCATGCTGCAGGCTCGGGTGGGGGCTGCAGGACACCCAAACAGCCATTTCCTGCTGTTGGTGGTGCAGGTGGTGTTCCCTGCTCAGCTTTGCTTTCCATCTGCTTTTCTGCACCAAGCAGTTGTGACTGTCTGATTCTTGAGGGCTGTCTAAGGCCTCATAGCTTCTTGCTCGCAGAAGCCAGTGCCTCTTCTGAGCAGCCAAGAGAGGCCAGCAGCATTTCCTTGTCAAACCCCAGGCTGGTTCCAGAGCAGACGGACCTGTGAGCTCTTGTTCTGACTCGGGTGACTCAGGTGGATGTGGAACCCGTGCCCCAAGAGATGCCAGTGCCACAGGACAGCTCCGGGGAAATCCCAGCTGAAACCTGAGCAGAGGAATGCTGGAGGAATGCAGCAGCAAGCAGTGGGTCCCTCCTGTGCTTGTTCTGAAGCCGAAGGAGCTCAAGAGCTGAGGCCGTTGTAAACCTGCAGCGAGGACAGGGAGCAGAGCAGAGCCTCACCCCACCTGCAGTGCAGGGGTCCGAACAAGCTGCTGCTGCTGCTGCTGCTGCTGCTGCTGCTGCTGCTGCTGCTGCTGCTGCTGCTGCTGCTGCTGCTGCTGCTGCTGCTGCTGCTGCTGCTGCTGCTGCTGCGCTGGCTCCGGCCCCGCGGCCGGCAGGAAACGACAAGCCAGGGACAGATCCGCCCCTGGCCAAGCCCCTGCACCTCTGTGACCTTGGCCCGGCGAGTGCCAATGGGCTGGGGCTGCCGCAAGGCAGGGCCGCCCTATCTCAGGTCTGCGAGGCGTCGGGGGACACACAGGTCCCTGGCCAGGAGGGAGCTCTGCCACCGGTTCCCTGCCGCTGCCTGCTCCAGGAAGGGCCACGGGAGTCTGTGTCAAGCTGCGAGGTGCAGCGGAGGCACTTCTGAGCTGTGTCGCAACTACCAGGAGGGAAGTGAGTCACCCACCTGCGAGTGAGTGCCGTCTGCTCCCCACCCTCCCTGTCCTCCTTCCCACCCGAGTCTATTCCACGCTGGCGGCTCGGCTCGGCTCGGCTCGGCCCGGCCGGTGGCTCCGCTTGCAGCAGGGATGTGGCGGGCTGGGGTCTGCGGGCCAGTTGCTCTGTGCCCCGAGGTAAGAGGCTCCTTCTCCTTCTGCTTGCTTGTCCGGGGTGCTGGCCTCCCTCCCTAGGCTCCATAGGTTCCTTCTCTGTCTGGGTGTCTTGGGACATGTGGCCCTGGATCTCTGAGCCGTGGCGTCTCAGACAGCTCCAGGGGCCTCAGAGCTGTCCTTGTCCTCCCCATCCCCGTGCCCAATATGCAGGGTGAGGTGTGCCATGGTGGGTCAGGCTGAGCAGATGGGGACTGCCCTCATCTGGGTCTTGGTACACATCTGGGTGGCTTTGCTGGGACACTGCAAAGCAAGGTGAGGAGTCCTGCCATGGACCTTCCTCCTGCGAGGAAGAGGAGGCAATGCTCAAAGGTTTTCCAGAAGCAGAGGTCCCTTATGCTGCTGGTGCATGGTCCATGTCCTTGCTCCCACCAGGCTGGGGCAAGGGTCAGGGCAGAGCCTGGCCAGGGCAGAGGGCAGCCAGCTGCTGTTGGGAGGCAGCACTCACCCCTGCGTGAGCTCCACCTGCCGAGGCCAGCTGGGCTCTGCTCTGCTCTCTGCTTCACCCACTGCTGGCAGGGCCGCTCAGCTCCTGGCAGTGCCATCCTGCCAGGCTGAGTAATCCCAGGAGCTGTGCCCTGCCTCTGCAGCTGTCAAATGGCTACCAGGATGTGTGGCTGGTCCTGCTCGAGAGGGGCTCCTGACCGCTGGGCTTGGTGAATTTCCCTGCCAAGCAACCCATGCTCCGGGCACATTCTGGGCATTGGTAATGAGGTAGGGATGTGTTGTGCTGGGCTGGAAACGCTGGCAGGGGCATGCTGCAGAGAGTTGGCATTTCCATTTCTTTCCTACAACAAGCAACAGGAAATCGTGCAGAGGGAGCAGGATGAGCAGTGGAAGCTCACAGGCAGAATGCTTAGTGCCAGGTTCTCAAAAGGAACTTTTAAAGGCCTGTCTGCCCAGCACCAGCAGGGACCACGCTCACCCATGTGCTGGCTCTGCCTGCTGCAGGCATCACACAGCTCTGATCCTGCTGGCAGCAGCTGGTGCTCTCACCAGCTCCAAGTGTCGTCTCTCGTCCTTGTTCCCTGCTCTTGCCATGGAACAGGCAGCTGGCTGTAGGCAGAGCCTGTCGCTGAAGCACTGCTCCCCTGTAGGGACAGGAGGTGGCTTTGCTCCTGTTCATAGTCCTTTGTTTTCAGAGCCAAGAGAGTTTTTGGTACAATGTACATGTGTGTGGTCGTCCAAGGTGGGGGCGTTGCTACGAGGCTGCATCTCAGAAAGAAGTGACCCCAAGGACATGTCAGAGGCTGGCAGTGCTCAAAAGAAGCAGCAAGCATCTCTCACAGCAGCCTGTGCTTGCCATGGGAGTGCTGGCACAGTGCCAGCAACAAGACTGCCTGCCAGCCCAACCAGTTTGCAATTTGCATGAGGCTGTCCCTGGGAAACAACATTTGCAAAGCTGCTCCAGGATCCAAGTCCTGTTCAGAGAGCCTGAAGAGCTCATCAGCCTTGAGTGGGAATCAGCTGCAGTCAAAGCTGATTTGGCTTTATTAGATTCTAAGTCTGCTTGATAAAAGACAGCCAAGATTGTTTTGAACTTGGCCTTGCCTGGCACGCAGCATCGTCAGGGTTTGTGTGCCCAAGCTGAGAAGAGGGCAGCCAAAGACTGCAAGGCCACTGGGCCAGGCCCCTGCCAGCATAAGGGCTCTGAGCCAGGCACATGGAGGGCAGCAGCCCAGGAGAGCAGGGAGAGGAGTCCCCAGGCTGGAAGGGATGCAGAGCAGGGGGGCTGGCTGTGGGCACTGCCCGGGAGACAATGGGATGTGTCAGTGTGAAACAGAGGGTGCAGTGCAGGAGGAGGGGCTGGGCCTGTTCACATAGTGCCTTGTCACTGTGAGTGCTGACTCTTGGGCCTCTTCTACCTTTCATGCTTTAAATGGAGCAGCTGACGTTGGAGGTGGCGAGGAAGGGAACTTCTCACCTAACTCAAAGGTGGACAGGTGCAGGGCAAGCCCAGCAAGAGGCTGATCTACATCACCAAGCATGCTCTGGGCATTTCTGTCAGTCTCAGCAGCCTGGGGCACAGTATGAGCACTTGAGGCAACGCTGAGACTTGAGTGAATCCAAAGAGCAGTGAGGAGGCTCAGGCCAGCATGGGCAGGGTGCCAGCTCAGGGCAGTCAGAGGTGTCCTGACCCCAGTGTGAGTGCTTAAATCAGGAAGCAAAGTAGTGTCACTGCTGCAGCTTCCATCCTTCAGGTCTCTTTGTGTCTTTCACCACCGACCTTGGTGGGTTTGTGCTGTTTGGTTCTCTGGGGTTTACAGACTCTGCAGGACCTCAGGGCCAAGCGTGTGTTCCATCGGTGGCAGAGCCAAGGCAGGCCAAGCAGAGGAAGGATGAAGATTCTGATGAGAGCTCCTCCCCAGCTCAGTACCTCCTGGGCTTCCATTTCCTCTAAGAACTTGGCTGTGGCAGGACAGCAAACTTTGGCCACTGCTGCAGCCCCTGCAAGCTTCCCTCCCCTCTGCGAGCAGACATCCTCACTGGCTGCCTGCCAGCCTCCTTGGCTCCCTTTGGGCTGGGTTTTAATTTAAGCTCCCAGAAGCAGTCAGGGGCATAAGTGGGGTTCTGCATAGCCCATGAAGGGTCTGGTTCCTTGGGCCATCTTCCCTGTGGCTGATCAGGAAGGGGGAAGGAGGGAGGAGGGCAGGTGGCAGAGGGACAGAGATTGCTGCAACCTCAGCAGAGGTCTGCAGCATCACTGCAGGAGCCTCAAGTCACCCTTCAGGTCACCCTGTTATGGCCAGACAGAGTCAGAGCTTGGCTGTTTCCTGGCCCTCTGGTGCAGCCCACCCTGCTGGGGCTGGGCAGGGCCTCCCACCCCATGCAGTGCAGACTGTGGGGCTGCCTTGCACTGGGGGCATTTGGGTCCTGCTCAGATTAGGTGGCTTCTGATGTGGGAGACAAAGCCAATCCCAGAGCAGCTCAGGGCATGTCCAGCTGTGGTGCCACTTGTGGCGTTTTGGAGCTTCCTCTGAGCAGGACCTGGAGCAGCAGGGCACCCTGGTTTGCACAGCTGAGCACTTGCACAACCCTTCCAGGCTGGGAGCTGGGCGGGGTCTCATGGTGCCTACAGGCAGCTGGGTGCACACCCTGCCTCTGCTCACCCCTGGGCTCCAAGAAGTGCACCCCAGCTGCTTCTCTCTGGAATGGCCCTAGGTAAGCTGCCTGCACCCTCTGGAGAAGAACCAGGGAAGAGGTGACTGAGGCAAAGAAGCCCAGATCAGTGCTGGGGTTTGCCAGGCCTCTGGCTAGGGACATCCAGTTCCTGCATGGACAGAGGCTTGGTCCTGGCACCACACCAGCAGAACTGATGTTGTGCAGCTCCTTGACTCTAGGTGCCTGAGGCCAGGCAAGCCAAAAGTCAGCAGTGTTGCTGCTGTGCCTCTTGCCCTCTCCATCAGTGCCTCATCTGCCCAGCTGGTGAGCTTGCTGTGTCCCACTTGGGGCTAGGGCTCACCAGCCCAACAGCCAAAGCATGACTTAAGATGTCTAAGAGTCCATGCCAGCTTCTGGCTCTTGGAGCACTTTGGCTGAAGCCCTCCATCGGTGTGGCCCAGGGGGCACAACCCTCAGCCTGTCCCTGGTGGCTCTCCCAAGACATGACCCCATGCCCTGGGGGGCTCTGGTGCTCCTCACAGCATGGACATGGCCAGGGCCAGGGCCTACCATGGGTTGTTTATATGAGTGGCATTCCATGAGAAAAACCAGGAAAGCAAGGGAGCACCAATGTGGAGCAACTTCTGCTTCCCCTTGGGCCCATGCTGCTCCTCAGCAGCCTGGCTGCAGGCTCTGTTGTGCTGCTGCAGGACTTTGTGGCTCTGTTCCTGTGTGTTTCTGTTCCTGCAGATGTTTGCAGGTGTGGAATTTGTGCAGGCTATGGTGCAGCTGCTCCAAGCTCCCATCTGCCCTGTGTGCAGGCATAAGAGCAGTGTCCATGGGGTAGGTTAACCATCAGCCTGGGAGCTACCAGGTGGGATCTGTGGCTTGGCTGGGACCCTCTGTGTGACTTCATTCTTCACCAGTGGCTCCCTGAGCACTCCAGAAGTTTGCATCACTGTGATGAGTGCTCTTCAGGCTGCCACAAACAATGGTGGTTGTGATGTGAAGGTGCCTGGGCAGGTGGACACCTGACATGCTGTGGTGTCCCAGTGTCCATGAAGGTCCTTCACACAAAAGGAGGCTTGAGATGGCTCTTTCTGGCTCTTCTGGGCCTCAACATACGGCTGAAGTAGACTGCTAGGAAATGAGTCTGCCCAAGGGATATCTCAGTTTCCTGGCATTTCCTTTCCTAGAAGTCATGAAGTGAAAGCTCCCCTGCTTGGAAGAAGGATGCTCAAGTACTGTCTAATCTCAAATCTAACCAGGGACATGAAGTGGATTCCTGTTGTATCTTTAAAGGCAAGTCCCAACATTGCCCTTTCAGGATCCCCAGAAGCAGAGATACTTTGAGGAAACAGCTTTAAGGACTTTCCAGATCTTCACTGTGGTTAATTGCCTCTACAGCTTCTTTTCTTTCTCATTTCCTTTGAGCTGATGTCACACATTTCCTCTTCTCTAGTGACTCTGCATCATGCTGCAGTTGCTCCCACCCTGGTCTCCTCTTCTTGAGAGCTGCCTGTGTGGAGACCTTCCAGCTCCGCGTCAAGGAAAACACCTGGGAGAAGCCTGAGCACCCGCAGGAAAAGCTCAGCACTGCCCAGCCAAGGCTGCAGATGGACACGTTGTGCTGAGCCCTTTTGACTGTGGTAAGCAGAAAATCTCCTTTATTAGCCCTGCTGCTGCTGGCAGCTTTCCCCCTGCACCCCACAGCCGTGAGCCAGCAAAGCCTCCCTGGGAGGCATGGCCCATGGAGACAGGGCAGAGTGAGAGCAGGGTCCCCCAGCTGCCCCAGCCCTGCCCTGCTGGAATCAACCACTTGGGTGACCTCAACACTGGTTGATGCCCCACTGGCTGTTGTACTCATGATCAAGGTGGTGCCTGGGCTGGAGTTGCCTGGGACTTTGGCAGCCCAGCCTGATGCCACAGAGGACAGGACACGCTTGACAGCTGTGCCCTGGCTGCTGTGCCCGGTGCCCTTCAGCTGGCACAGAGAACACTGACCTGCTTTATCCACAGGATAGGCTGAGTGAGATCCTCATGCACTGCCCAGAGCCTGGAGCTTAGAACACCTCATGAGTAGTGGGAGATGTTAGTTCGAGGTCCTCAGGGTGCAGAGGGAAGTGGGCACTGAGTGGGCAGCACTGCCATGCTCTCTTCTAGCTGCATGCTGTAGGATATCTAGATTGGCAAGCAAGAAGGACCTCTTGTGATTCCTTGAAGGACCTTGGCATTGGCACTGCACAGCCTGCCCATGCAAAGATGGATGAACTCTGCCAAGTGCTCCTGGGGCCAGAGAGGGCACTGCCATCTCCCACAGCCCACCTCTGCCAGTGTTTATAGCAGACTTAACCATGCAGAGCATGTCTTTGCCTTCTTCTCTGCAGGTGCCAGCACCCCTTAGCTCAGACCCATCCTCCCTGCAGGGCTTTGCACTGGAGGCAGCTGTGCCCATTAACTCTGCTTTCCACCCCACCTGCCAAATCTGGCAGCTAATGGGCAAGCTTGGACACCCCCCAGGAAAGTTCATCACAGCTCCTGAGCAAAGTCTAGAGGCACAAGGAATGGAAAAGCATCTGGATAGTGCCCCCCAGCATAGCCTGAAGGGACACTGAGCATTACTCTTGTGCCTGTCTGGGGGGTGAGGGCACTTCCCTCTGCCTCAACAACTCTGCTGGTGGGATGCAGACCCTTTGGGGTTTTTCCCCCGCTCTTGGTATACTCAGCCCTGGAGTCCCAGTGACAGAGAACCTTTCACTGCAAAGATCCCAGCCCTGGGCACCAGAGCTGTTTGCTGAAGCTGGCAGCTAGTCACAACAGTGGGGTTAGGATCCAGCTTTGATCCAGCTCTCTAATTACCTTAGCTAATTAGGACTCCCTTTTTGGTTTTCTTCCTATCAGAATCCTGTATCAAACACAAAGCTCCCTGCTAGTGTCTCTTGCCCTTGCACAGCCTCACCCCTTCCCTGTCTGCGTTTGCCAGGTGCCTTTCTGAGTTGAGAGATGCAAACTCTTCCTGGAGGTGGTCACTCAGTGGGTGGCAGAGCTGGTCTTGGACATAGGCATTTCTTTAAGGCAGTCTTGTGACAGTTGCCACTGTCCATGGATGAGGATGTGTAAACACAGCCACGAGTGACCAGTGGGACTGGCCTCAGGTCCTGTGAAGCCAGGGAGCAGCATGGCCCCGTGCCCACTCTGGCACCTCTCCGCAGGCCAGCAGGCAGTGACACCTTATTCCCCAGGGATGTGCCAGACCTCAGGGGGTCACAGCCCTGACCATCCTCACCTCCTGGCTACCACCACCCACATTAGCTGCTACCCTTTGAGACCAGTGGGTTCCTGGCAGGGTGGCAGAGATGGAGGCAAAAGAGGACAGAGATGTGTGCCACCTGCCAGCTTCCAGCACGGCCACAGCTGCTTGGGAATTCGGTGACCTTAAAGGTTTCTCCAACCCAGACTCCTCTGATTTGCATGAAACATGGCCAAGAGATGGTATGGAAAGAGACTCAACCCCCAGTGCTGCCTAGCATGCAGCAGCCTGGGAAGGCCCAAGGACAGACTGTGGCTATCCACAGTTGTCACGTCCTTGGGGAACTGTGAGGTGTGAGGAGGTGAGCTCAGGAGGATGACTGTTGCCTTTCTTTCCTAACAATGGCAAAGAAGGAGCCAGGGGGCTGCAGTTTTCTGAAGAAAAGGGAGGTTGCCTGATCCAGAGCTGACTTCCTCATTTGCAGAGGAAAATTGCAAAGGTGCCAATGTAAATGGGGAACCAGCAGCAGACGGGCAGCAAGAGAGCCTCAGCCCCAGGAGGGTGAGGTGTGGCTTCATGCACCTCTGCTGCCGAGGGAGATCTAGAAGGCATGGAGGCAGGAGGGTGCTGCTGAGGAAGTGGTCCTCAGGGGCAAGTGCTGGCTCTGCCTGGGGCTGGCAGAGATGGGATGAGCCCAGCCTTCCCCTCATAGCCCACACAAGTTGCTTGGGCTTCATAGCTGGGGGTGCAGTTTACTCACTCTCAGGGAAAGTCACCACCTTGTGCTGGGTTAAACCCCAGCAGGTTTGCCACCAGTGAGCAGCCTGCTGTCTTTGCTGGCAGCTCTCCAGCTGCTTCCCCTGCTGCCATTTACCTCCCTATGATGGAAAAGGGAGAGAACCCCATGCAGATCTGCAAGATGGTGTCACGGAGAAGTGAGTGCCTCCTGGCACTGCAGCCAAGAAGAGCCATAGGCATCCTCCCAGAGGTCAGAGCTGCAATGAAAGTGCACAGGGGTTAGACCATGCACAAGAGACAGAAGCACAGATATATAGAAATCCTGAAGTGGAGACTGGTAGCATCCAAAACCTGAAGGAGCCTCTTTAGGGCCAGTGTTTGCCAGCAGCCTCACCAGCGACTCAGGAAAGTACACACCTGCTGTTGCCGACACTGGCATTTGATGCAGAACCAGTAGGGGGGGAGGAAAAAAGAGAGCCAGACTGGTTTAATGACAACTGGAATGCAAAATGATGGCACAAGAGACAACAGCCAGCATTTTAAGAGAAGTAAACTGTAGTTAAAAGAGCACCACCAAGCATCCCTCTTTAGGATTAGTGACTCATCCTTTTCATCAGTCAGTGACTAAAACAATTGAGAGGTCTGGGAGCCTCCAAAGCGAATGAGAGATCCTGCAGTGCCTGCAGCTAGAGAAACAAACCCAATATTGACAAGAAAAGGGTCAGAAAACAAGGTAGAGGTGACTCTGGACATGGCACTAGTGAGACATCTTTACCAGATGTTGCTTCACTTCTGGAATTTCTAGGTCAAAATAAACCTAGGCAGGTTAGAAAGCCCTAAGGAGCCACAGCGGGGGAAAGAGACCCAGAAAACCATTTGCTTACAGTAAAAGATGGAGCAGGGCAACAGCTGGTGTCACCCAAGAACCTTCTGGGGTTAGGGATCTGGGGTCCACACTGCAGCAAACAGTGCTGGATGAAGACACAAAGGCTGGTATGGTCTGGAAATGAGATCAAAGAGAGGACCAATGGGAAAGGGCTGGTTTCTGTGACTGGAGGTGACTTCAAGGCTGCTTCAAGGAATAGAATCATAGAACTATAGAATGGTTTGGGCTGAAAGGCACCTTAAAGGTCATCTAGTTCCAACCTCCTGCCATGGGCAGGGCCACCTCCCACTAGCCCAGCCCTGCAGCAGAACTGCTGGTGCTGCAGCCAGCCATGGGTGACAGGTGGGGTTTGTCTCAGCCATGGCACCGTAACCATCAGGTCATTTCATGCCTATGCTTCTAGGTGAGAAGAAAAGCTCCAGCAGGACATTCTGGTTCAGACCTGCCCACTCAGTACCACAATGTCTGGAAAGGGTAAGGCTGGTGCTGAAGGTGCTGCTGACTCCTACATTTCATGCCACATAGACTCTGAGTTTCGCTACAACCTCTTCACTGTTTTCTACAGCATCATTTTCATCCTGGGCTTTGCCGCCAACTGCTACGTGCTCTGGATCTTCAGCCGCATCTACCCCACCAAGAAGCTCAACGAAATCAAGATATTCATGGTGAACCTGACGGTGGCTGACCTGCTCTTCCTGGTCACGATGCCAATGTGGATTGTTTACTATCACCACCATGGAGACTGGATCATGCCCGAGTTCCTCTGCAATGTGGCTGGCTGTTTGTTTTTTGTTAACACCTACTCCTCTGTGGCCTTTCTGATGGTCATCACCTACAACCGTTACCAGGCTGTGACCAACCCCATTAAAGCTGCTCAGTTTACCACTCAGAGGAGAGGAATCTACTTATCAGCAGCTATCTGGATTGTCATAGTAGGCAGCTCCTTGTATTACCTCTTTGATAACAACACTAACCAGGAGGAGGTGGACTCGAGGAATTTCACGCGGTGCTTCGAGCGCTACGACTCCTCTGGCAGCATCTCGGCTGTGCTTGCCATTCATGTCATCATCTGCATCCTCTTCTATGTCATCTTCCTCTGCATACTAGGCTGGAACATCATCATCATCAGGACCCTGTTCTCCAAGTCAGGGCAGCCACGGAAGAGCGCCCATGTCAAGCAGAGGGCACTCTGGATGGTTTGCACAGTGCTGGCTGTGTTCATCATCAGCTTTGTGCCTCATCACATAGTGGACCTGCCCTGGACCCTGACTGTCCTGGAGCAGTGGAAGAAGGAGAACTGTCAGCTGCGCCAGCAGCTCAATGACGCTCACCAGCTGACCTTGTGCCTTTTGAGCACAAACTGTGTGTTGGATCCTATCATCTACTGCTTCCTCACCAAGAAGTTCCAGAAGCATGTTTCAGAGAACCTGAAAAGCATGAAAGGGAGCCGCAAGTGCTCCAGGCAGACCACAGACACAGTGATTGAGGGCACCATTCACCAGGAGGATGCCACTGGGATCTAGTGCAGTTCTGACTGCAGGCTGAGGTGTGTGAATCAGTCACTCAGCTCAGGAAGACACACTGGGGGACACAGCAGAGGACCAGGATGTTACCTTTGTCTTTCCCCATTGGACAGCAGAGTAGATGCTCAGATCTTCAGCCACATGCAGCTGGCAAAACTGGAACCTGTAGTAACCTAGCAGAAGAACATCTTCTGTCATTGCTCATGGGCACTAGGCACAGCTCAGACAATCTGGTTTTATGTGAAAGAAATTTACCACCGAGTCTCTGCAGGGAGCAGCTAGAAGCTAAGTGCACTGAAATTATCCACTGAGTCAGCCCAGAGAGCACTGTCCCTGGGCCTCTGCCTGCCAGCTCCCATGGAGAATCCAGTGTCAAAACTGTAAGAGACTTCTAAAAGACCTGGAAGAGCAGACTGAGCTGCTAGTGCCAAGTGACTTTTTTAAGCAGCTTGTGTGGTTCTGTGAAGAGAATCTGAGCTGAAGAAGCTCTTGCGTGGCTAGAAGGGAGGTAGTCCATAGAGGTCTCTAAATGCTATTAAAGAGGTCTGCACCTCTGATCCCTTCTTACCTGCTCTCATGGTCTGCTGGGGTCCATACTTGACAGATCTCTAGAAGTACCCATTATGATCATTTGCATTTGCTCTCAGATCTTGGAGCAGTCACCCAACTGGACTAGCAGGCAAATAGAGGAAAAGGAATAGGCAGTGCCTCAGCCCCATCCCAGATCAGCATCATGTCTTTGCCCTAGCTTCTTGTATGAGAGCAGAGCTGACAGTCAGTAGCCTCCTGCACTCAGTGTAGGAATTTCTGACTGAGTGCATGTGTCTGTGAAATCCAATTGTGAGATTTGGAGGCTCCAGATAACAGCAGGTTGTTGTCAGCATGGGCATTATGATAGGAAAAATGAAAGCTAAAATGCTTCAGTATCTTTGTTCTTAGTTAGTTAAATAATGGTTGCAGCAAGCAACTGCACCTCATTCCTTCCCCAGCTGTTGTACTTCTGCTACAAAGAATGATGCTGATTGCTTCTTGATGTCCTACCACAAGTGAAGTATTAGGTGATGTCACGGTCACTGTCCAAGGCCTGTAGAGAGAGTGGAGTGGCTGAGAGCAGACAGACAGAGAGGGATCTGGGGGTGCTGATTGATACCCGCCTGAACATGAGCCAGCAGTGTGCCCAGGTGGCCAAGAGAGCCAATGGCATCCTGGCCTGCATCAGGAATGGTGTGGCCAGCAGGAGCAGGGAGGTCATTCTGCCCCTGTACTCTGCACTGGTTAGACCACACCTCGAGTACTGTGTCCAGTTCTGGGCCCCCCAGTTTAGAAAGGACATTGAAATCCTTGAGCGTGTCCAGAGAAAGGTGACAAGGCTGGTGAGAGGCCTCGAGCACAGCCCTACGAGGAGAGGCTGAGGGAGCTGGGATTGTTTGGCCTGGAGAAGAGGAGGCTCAGGGCAGACCTTATTGCTGTCTACAGCTACCTGAGGGGTGGTTGTAGCCAGGGGGAGGTTGCTCTCTTCTCTCAGGCAGCCAGCGCCAGAACAAGAGGACACAGCCTCAGGCTGCGCCAGGGGAAGTTTAGGCTCGAGGTGAGGAGAAAGTTCTTCACTGAGAGAGTCATTGGCTACTGGAATGGGCTGCCCAGGGAGGTGGTGGAGTCGCTGTCCCTGGAGCTGTTCAAGGCAGGATTGGACGTGGCACTTGGTGCCATGGTCTAGCCTTGAGCTCTGTGGTGAAGGGTTGGACTTGATGATCTGTGAGGTCTCTTCCAACCCTGATGATACTGTGAGACTATGAGACAGGCTGCACAGCACCACAGGTAATTCACTCAGGGCTGGCTGCGGTCAGTTGGGGCCCAGGATGCTGTTTCCTGGGGGTGCTGAGTTGTTTCCTGTCATGAGACACTGCAGGTTCCTTTTCTGACCCAAATTGCTCAATCCAGCACAGGAAATTGGGCAGGGAACTTAATTGTTTTCACAAGTGGTTTTGGTTCCCTAAACTGCATGGGAGAGCCTGGCAGTGACTGGAAAAGTGTTTCTGCCCCACAGCACTGCTAATCCGTGTGCAGGGACTGCAGCCTTCTTACCCACCAGAGAATGTGAAAGGTGAGCTTCAGGCTCTCCAAAGACAGCACCAGTTTGTATCAGACTTTGCCTACACTCGGTGGACATACAGGTCCTGTTGATGCATGTCCTGAAGATTCCCAGGCAACTCCTATGCTTACTTAAGAACTAAGAGATTTCTTTTTCTATTCCAGGCCCAGTGCTAGGCAGAGGAAAGAATCTGATCACAAACTGAATGCAGTTCCCTCCTGGTGCTGGCCTCTGCTCCAGTAATGGCCACCCATGCAGAACACCTGCTGGCACCTCTTAGCGGAAAGCTAATGGCCTGGCTGTGCCCATCGGGCAGAGCAGACTGAGTCTGCAGTCACCTGAGCCACAGCACGCAGCAAGGAAGGCCAATTAAAGGCTAAATCCCACTTGCTGGAGGAGTCTGCCTCTGTATTTCTGCCCTCTCAACCTGGCATGTTCTGGCTGAGGAGCTCTGGTAGCTATCAGATGAGGTGGAGCTGTCCCCTTTTCCCCTCACCACCTAATGCAGTAATGGGTGGAGCTCTCTCGCTTCACAGCCCCTGAAGCACCGGGCAGGTGGAATTTGGCAGTCCCTAAGAGGAAATGGAAAGGGATTTTAGGTGGAGATGTGGTAAACCTGTGACCTTCTTCTCTTGGTTCCTGGAGAGCTTGCAAAAGAGATTACAGTTTTGGATACTTAGTGTGGGTGAAGAACGTGTTCTGTGCCAGAGAAAGAGCTGTAAGGCCAGGGTGGGCTCAGAGGACAAATGTAAACCTGCACCTGAGAAAAGGGATGAGGAGGAAAAGGCCCTTCAGGGGCTGTATTGCAGTAACTAGGTTGGTAACAATGCACTTCTGAAAAGCAGTCTGAGGTTCTCCTTCTGCTCCTGGCATTGCTTTCTCAGTGTTACCACAGTGCTGCTTTGCTCTGCTCTGCAATAAAACGGATCCTCAGAAGATCCTCTTTTGAAGGAAGTGTGTTCCCTAAGTGTTTGGCCCTCAAATTTTGCCCACTTCCCATCTTCCTGTATTCATGCTCAAGGCAAAATCCTCAGTACCACACAGACTGGGTTTGGTGTGGGTTTTAAACTCAGAGGTGAAATCTAAGGCTCAGCAAGTTCTGGCCTACAATGGAAGAAAGAAATTATATGGCAGAGGAAACAGCTTCCAGGAAACCTGCTAGAGCTCTCCAAAACCCAACCACCTGCCCTGCACACACAAGAAGTTTCCTGCAGTCAGCCGCAGCTTGCGGCTTTGACACTGCCACCGAGAGCTGACAAATGACTGCAACAGCAGCACAGCCCTGCCTGCAGCCCCAGCGGTAGGGGCTGGAAGGCACCTCCAGAGATCATCCGTCCCAAACATCCTGCCAGAGCAGGATCACCCAGGGCAGGGCACATTGGAACATCCAAATGGGCCTTGAAACTCAGAATCAAACGAATGGTCCAGGCCAGAAGGCACCTCCAGAGCTCATCCAGTCCAGCCCCCTGCAGTCAGCAGGGACATCCCTACCAGCCCAGGGCCTTGCCAAGCCTTGCCTTAAATGTCTCCAGAGAAGGGGTCTCAACCACCTTCCTGGGCAACCTGTTCCAGTGCTCCACCACCCTCACAGTAAAGAACTTGTTCCTAATACCCAGTCTCCACCTGCTCTTCTCAAGCTTGAACCCATTGCCCTCATCCTGTCCCTGCAGGTCTCTGTAAACAGCTTCTCTCCTTCCTTCCTGTAGCCCCTTCAGGCACTGGCAGGCTGCTATTAGGGCCCTCCAGAGCCACCTCCTCCTCTCCAGACTGCACACCCCCAGCTCCCTCAGCCTGTCCTCATAGCAGAGCTGCTTCAACCCTCTGACCATTTTTGTGGCCTCATCTGGACCTCCTCCACCAGGTCCATGTCCTTCCTATAATGAGGGCTCCAGACCTGGACGTAGTACCCCAGGTGAGGTCTCACCAGAGCAGAGTGGCAGAATCCCCTCACTGGCCACACTGCTTTTGATGCAGCCCAGGATATGATTTGCCTTCTGTGCTGCAAGCTCACACTGTCTGCTCACGCCCAGCATCTTGTCCACCAGCATCCCCAGATCCCTTTCCACAGTGCTGCTCTCTAACATCTCATCCCCCAGCCTGGACTGACAGTGAGGATTGTTCTGTCCCAGATGCAGGACCCTGCACTCGCTCCTGTTGGACTTCATGAGGTTCACCTGGGCTCACCCTTCCAGGTCCCTCTGGATGACCTCCTGTCCCTCTGGTGTCTCAACACCACCACACAGTTTGGTGTCATCTGCACACTTGGTGGTGGTGCCCTCGATGCCACTGTCTGTCTCCAGAGTGGACTCCACAGCCTCTCTGGACAGCCTGCTCCAGGCTCCAGCACCCTCACACCGAAGTTTTTCCTCATGCTGAGGCATAACCTCTTCGTACCAGCTTGTGTCCACTGCCCCTTGTCCTATCACTGGGCACCACTGCACAGAGCCTGGCCCCTTCTTTTGGGCGCCCTCCCTTCAGATATTTGTAACCATTGATCAGATCCCCTGTCAGGCTGCTCCTCTGCAAGCTGACCAGCCGCAGGGCCTTTCCCCACCACACAGAGCCTGGAAGCCCTTCATCATCCTCGTAGTCCCCACTGGACTCTCTCCAGTACATCCCTGCCCCTCTTGAACTGGGGACCCCAGAGCTGGCCACAACCCCAGAGCTGGGCAGCGACGAGTGACCTTCCCCTGGCCCGCCCGAGCCAGGGCCGAGCCAGGGCCGAGCCAGGGCCGAGCCAGGGCCTCACCGCGCCCGCCCCGCGGCCCGCGACGTCGCTTCCGGCGCTGCCTGCTCTGCTTCCGGGTGGTGCCGCGGCGGGCGGGGCCAGGAGGCGTGGGGCCGCCGCTGCCGCTGCCATGTCCGCTGCGGGACGCGCTCCCGGGCCCGGCTGCGGAGCCGCCTCTCGGTAAGAGCCCGCTGAGGGAGGCCCGTGCAGCGCTGCGCGCCCGGCACCACTGCGGGGAGGGCGCCGCGGAGCCTTCCCCGCCCTGGGCGGGCTTCCTCCCGCGCAGCCCCCGGCACCGCTTCCCCACCTCGGGCCGAGGCCCAGCGGGCCCGAGCTCGACGGCTGCGGGGCGCAGGCGACGCCGCATGTGTAAAGCGTCTGCTCCCGGCCCAAGCATGGACCCAAAGGGGCGCCGAGGGGCACTGCGGCCAAGGCGGGAGTCGCGGTGCTGGGTTAGAGCCCAGCGCTCGTCACCCCGAGCACCGCTGCCCCCGGAGCACGGTGGGGTGTTCCCAGCAGCCCTGGTGCCTCAGCCGCTGCTGCTGGTGCTTGGAAGAGCTGGGAAGCTGCCAGAAGGTGCAGAAAGACACTAACTGATTTCCTTAGTTTAGCTCAGGTAATGAAGACTGGCTTAGTGGAGGTTACCGAGGAAAGTTGCCCTGGGATGTGCCCCCCACGGGGCCAGCAGCAGGAGGTATTCTCAACTCAGGGCAGTCGTCGTCACTCTGCTGGCTTTGAAAGGAGGCAGTTAAACATACTTACATTTCTTCGCCCTTGGATGGGTTTAGCTGCTCACAGCGCAGCTTGTGTAGGCAAGTCCAAGAGGATGATTTTTTGCTTGGCAGGGCCAGGATCAACTGTGCTGGATCCTAGTCTGCTCTGCTGGGCTTTCCTGGTTCTGGGAATGCTGTACTGAGTTGCTGAAGCTTTATGTGGAGCCAGCTCAAGCCCAGGGTGCCTTACAGTTTGGTTTCTGCACTGTGTGATGTGGTTAAATTATGTCCAGGCTAGAGCTAGTCCCTGATGGAACGTAGCTGTGGTACTTAAGATGGAGCATTGTACAGGAAAGCCTCAGCGAATGTCGCCTTTGGAACGGAGCAGCTTTATTGCTGCTTCTGTAATGCACTTTGTCTGCAGCATGGTAACTTCCACCTGGTAATTCAGTCAGCTCTGCTTAGCAAGATAAGATTTTTACAGTTAATTTGTCTCTATTCTCTGCTTTCCTTTCATTTTATCTGGTGCAGATTACATTTGTAGTGCTGGCTAAGGTAGGTTTTGTTGAGAACTGTGGCACTTCCATGCCTCAAGTTGCTGTCACAAGCAGCTACTTTTCAATAGGTGTGAAGATAGTGGCTTCCTCAACTTGCAAACCCACTGCCTGTAGATTCACCTATCACCTTTGGGTTTTTTTCTTATCACCTCATGCTGTGGTATTTCTTACTTGAACTCTTCCTCAGTCCCACTTTTGCCACGCAGACAGTGGCAGGTCTGTTTTCACTGCTGTGGCTGAAAGTCAGGTTCAGGTCTGGCAGTTCACAGGCTGTTGGAATGTCTGCACAGTGTCCCTCTGCAGTCTTTGCCTCCCAGGCAACCACAGCACCTTGGTAAAGCCTCTTGGTCACTGCATTGTTGAGTTGTGTGACAGATTTTCAGTCAGAGCTGTGGCTTGCCCATTGCAGATGGATGCAGAGACTGCATTCACTCCTGAGCAGTTGGTTTCAGAAGGGTTTGTGGCTTCTCAAAACTTTGCTCTGTAAATGTCCAGATGAGTCTTGAATATTAAACTGTTTCTGTGTTTTGTGTAAGAGGTTGGAGTTTCCCCCCAGCAGATGAATCAATGATTTCCTAACAGAGGGTTGTTACATATCACTGGATATAAAACTGGATAAAATATGCTGAAGTGGTAGAAGGAAGAGCCTGGCGAGCAGCACGTTCTGTGGGCAGGTGGTGGTAAGCATGAGGATTCAGGGCTTAAAGCAGGCAATGAGTCACTGTGGGCATGAGTAACTTGGTGCCTGTGTCCTTAGTTATCAGAAGGAGCCGTGTGGGGTTTTCCCTCTCTGCATCTCTGTGGTCTCTTTCTCCCTGAAATGTGCTCCTAGACAATGGATGCTTGTTACAACTTGTACTGGCTCTGCAAAACCCTCTGATGGAAAAAGGAGTTAGAGGAAACTTCTGAGGTCTTCAGTGGAACCCTGGCAGGATGTGGCAGGTGTTCTGTGTGTGCTGTCACACTGAGCAGAGTCTGCAGACATCTCCAGACAGCTTTGTCTCTTGCAGCTCCCGAGGGCTTCTGTCACCTAAGCTGAGACCAGTGGCACACAGCGGTTAGACGTGAGTTAAGTAAGGTCTTTCTCAGCTCTTTTTTGCTTTGCCTTAGTAATTTTTCTTTATTTCATTCTAATCTGTCTGGAATTTTTCGCCAGTCTCTTCAGCAGGCCCCTCTAGCAGTGATCCAAGGCAGTTGATGTGAATGCTGTAGCTGGAGGCGCTCCAGTCCCTGAGGCAGTAACTTCCTCTCTTAAGTCCTTTGTTTCTTCTTGAAGCAGCATTCAGAGCTTTAGTGCAGGTGGTGCTGCAAGGTTGGCTCTTCTCCTACTGAGTTACTCAGACCTAATGTTGAGGAGTGCTGTGGGCAGGAGACCCAGCCTGGTACAGCAGATCCTTCAGCTTGTGGTGGCAGTTTGGGCCATGCCACTCCAGTCACTGCTGTCTTGGTTTTTCCAGGTTGTCACTGATCCATCCCAGAAGGAGAACTAAAAACCAAGCTTTTATTTAGAAAAATAACTTAGTATTATGATGGAGCTGATTGGGAGCTTCTTCAGTCTCCTGTATCCTTAATCTCGTGTCTGTTTGACTTGTCTGGTTTCAGAGGGGCCTGAACAGTCCTGCAGAAGGTGGCTGTCTCCTGAGCTGAGAACCATCTGCAGAGCTGCTCTTATATCCAGAGAGCTTCCTTCTAGGTCTTGCTGTCTGCATTGTTTGTGTTTGAATACTGACAGAGCTGCTTCTCTGTGTCACCAGCTGAAATAGAACAGAGTCTGTGGCAGGCTTAGCCCGTGGAGGTGGTCCACATCAGCTGCAATTGATGTCAACATCACCTGCAATTCTGTGCTGTCAGCTGGATTCCAGATCAGGCTCATGCTAATGTCTTCTCTGTGACAACATTTCCCCCTATTCAAGAGAGGTTAAGAAATTCTTCTTTGACTATAATTCATTGAATATGATCAGGGTAGCAAAATGCATGCTCAGAACCAGGGGAAAAAGGTGAGTAATTGTTTTCAAAGCAGAAAAGGAAGTGGCAGCAGTTTCCAAGCCCAGGTGGGAGTGTTCTGCAGCAGGCGTGGTCTCTGGGTTCCTTTCAGTTTCCCCATGCTGTTTTTGAAGGCATGGTGGTTCTAGGAGCCCTTCGGGGGAAATACTGTCACAGAAGACTGCTCCACGGGTTCAGGGCTTTGGTCTCATTTGCAGGAGTTTGGCCTCACTTGCAGTATCATAGAATGCCTCAGGTTGGAGGGAACTTCAGAGCTCACCTGCTCCAAACTCCCTGCCATGAGCAAGGACACCTCTCAACTAGACTCAGCTGCTCAAGGCCTTGAACACCTCTAGGGAGGGGTCATGTACAGCCTCCCTGGGCAGCCTGTTCCAGAGTCTCACCACATTGGTACTGAAGAACTTCTTTCTCAGATGCAGAGAACCTAACCTTGCTCTCTGCTCAGATGCAGAGAACCTTCTAACCTTGCTCTCCCTCAGCTTCAAACTTGTCCTGTCTCTAGACACCCTCATGAAAAATCCCTCTGCAGCCTTCCTGCAGGATCCCTTCAGCTACTGGGAGGCAGCTTTGAGGTTCTCTTGGAGTATCCTCCCTGCCAGGCTGAACACCCCCAGTTCCTTCAGCCTATTCTCACAGCAGAGCTGCTTCAGCCCTTGGATTATCTTTCTGATCTCCTCTGGACTCACTCCAGCAGCTCCGTGACCCCAGAACTGGAGGTAGGATTGGAGGTTGAGGTTTCAGCAGAGTCAAGGGGCAGAATCCCCTCTCTTGCCCTGCTGGCCAATGTCTGATATTTTGTTCACACCATTATAACAGCTCTTGAGTTTCAGAAACTGTTGTCTTGATTAATCTGCCTGCTTTAAATCCCCATTTCCCGTCCATCCAGAGCTCGTAGGGTGCAGAGAGCTGCTCTTCCTAGAAGACAGGGGTACTTAAAGATGACAGGGACTACTTTTACAATTTTTTCTTCCCTAGGTTGGTTGGAATCCTGAAGAACTATAAATACACAGAAGGGTTAATTTTTCTACTGTGTTATTATCTTTTTCTATTCAGTAGTTGCTCTCCTGCCGAGCCTGTTGCTATGTTGACCTTTCTGGATAGGAGGAGAATTGAATTCTTCTGGCTTAAAGTAAAAAAGAAGTTACTAAATACTCACTCTTGCCTGACCTGAAGAGAGTCAAAAAGTCCCCAAGAGTTGATGATTCCACTGCTCTCAGCATTTGAAAAGAGACAGCAAAAGCAGTTTGACAGTTCCCTGAGTGCAGGGGACTATCAAACTGCTTTCAGAAGCTACTGTGCAGTAGCTTTCCAGGATCTAAAGAGTGTAGCGTTGTGCTGAAGGAAAACCAGCACCACGTTGTTGAGTAAATTGTTCTGATTCCTGGATGAAGTGAGGCTTCATAGGTGCTGCTATAGAGAATAAAAGCCACTGGAGTGTTGGTTCATGCTGAGCTGCTGCCAGAATGCAGTGCCTGGCATGAATCTTCTGTTTGCAGGGAGAGAAGCAGTAAGTGGAGTGTTCAGAAGATTTTGGGCAGACCCCAGTAGCTGCAACAGGCCTAAGCAAAGGAGACAGCTCTAGGAGGAGTTTCTTGGTGTGGACTGATTTTTGGAGCTAAAAAGTATCAGGAAGTTCTGTGGACTCTGGTTCCTCAAAGGTTAGTGTAGCTGTTGTGAGCAAGAGGACAGTAATTGCTTAGCCTGAGGCTGTGTCAGCCCATGGGTCCTGCCAAAACTGAGCTCCTCTTGGTCGCTTGCCCACAGCTGCTGGCTGCCATGGGGCACAGGGGGCAGCTGTGCAGGTGAGCTGTGCCTGTATTCCTTGCCCGCCTCTGCTCTCAGGGAACTCACTGTCTTTGATTCCAGCTGCAGCACTCTGCTCGGTGTAATTCACTTTGCAGCTGATGGCAGCTGAAGCTGGAGTGCAGGGTGCTGCCACTTGCCACAGCTCAGCTAGTTACCAGTGCCCTGGTGAAGCAATGCCCTGCTTCTCCCTCTGTGCACCTTCACTTTGTGCTGGAGGTGTTTGGCCTTAGAGCACCCAGTGCTGGTTTTGCTGTGCTTGCTCACTGAGGAGGGCTGAAGAAAATCTGTTTATGGAAATTTATAGCAATGAGGCTATCTTCCTGATCTTGTTTGCTTCCTCCTGGAAACAAGCAAGCCTTGCACATCTGGGAGGCTGGAGGACCTGATTTGAAGACCTGTCTGAAGAACATGGCTGAAAGGCAGATGGGCTAGAGTTTATTTCTGCGTTCCTGTTTTACACCTGCTTGTTCCCAGTTGCGTCATTGTCTTCAGCTGGTGTGTGAATGGTGTCTGGATTTGCTCCACAGTCTCCTAAGGCACTGGAGGGAGGCAGGCAAGTCTGACCGGCATTACTCTCCTCTACTGTCTGTCTTGAAGGGGACATTTGCCCTTTTGCAGTCATCAGTCACCTCCCATGATGACATTTCAAACATAATAGAAAGAGCTCCTTCTCCATCCTGTTTGGTCTGAGAGAGTTGAATGTGTCCAGTTTTCTTAAGGTGGTCTCATCGCAGCTTCATGGTGTCTGGGAGCATCAGGGACATGCTGTCCCCAAGGGAAGGGGATACTTAGTGCAAGGCAGGCAGCAGGAGGGACCTCACAAGCAAGGATTACAGTCTGACAGGACAAGACAGGCAATGGCTGGTAGTTAGGTTAAGGCAGGAGCCTGGGCTGGCAGATGGGTGCTTGGTGAGACAGCTTTGCAGTCAAGCCTGCAGCTCAGGTTTGTGCCAAAGATGAGAGGCTTGGCTTGAAAGTAGCTCCTAAGGCAGGGCTTGGAGAGTTTTACTGCGGCCCCCATGAGAGCTTTCTGGAAAAGCTGTCCCCAAGATCACCAGTTACTGTCCTGGCCCTGAGCCCAGGTGACCAAACCACCAGGATGGGGTATTTGTTGCGAGTCCTAATAGGTGCTGCTGCCTTTTCAAAGCTCTGCTGTGAGGCACCAGGATTCGGGAGGCCTGAGAGCAGACCTTGATGGTGGAGCCTAAAGGAAGGCATGTACTGGGTACCTACCTCAGCCTTTCCCATGTCTGGGTCAATTGACAGCTGGCCCTGCTCAGCATTTGGCCAGCAGTGTGCATGGTCCTCTGCTGCCAGTGTGCTTACAGGAGCCTCAGAAGCTCTTCTCAATGGCCTTTGCATCCCCTGCCACGCTTCTGATCTCTTCATGTTTCATCATATCTATCTGATCTCTGTTTGACCTCCCACATGCTTCTTAGAGCTTAGCCAGAAGTCCACCCTGGAGCCAAGCCACCTTCCTGCCACACCTGCTCGCTCTCCTGCGTGTTGGGTCTGACTGTTCTCTTGTGCTTGGTGGGAGTCCTTGAGGCTCAGCCATCCCTCCTGGGCTGCATTGCTGCTTCAGGCCCTCCCATAGTCCCGTACCTATCAGATCTGTCGTCTGAACAAAGTGCAAGGTGTCTGTTTTGTTCCTTGCCCTTTTGGCTTCTCCTGGGGTCTTGAACTCTTGCCCTGTCACATGACTGCATACAAAAGCATCTTTGATGCACTGAGAAACCTGAGTTCTGTTCCTGCCACTGCTGCACTGGGTGGTTGGGGGGGTTGCAGTGCCTCTTACAAGCTCTGGTCTGCAGTCACTGGTTTCTTCAGCTCTTGAAGGGTATCTTCATTCCCTTCTCAGTAAAGGATCCACAGAGTTCAGCCACAGCTGCTCCTCTGTGGCTACCCTTCTCAGTCTGACCGTGCAAGAGGTCTGTGCATTATCCTGTAGCAGAGATGGTTTGAGCATTTTTGCCACCCTGACTTAGCTTTGCTGTCCCCTCCTTGCTGGGTCTTCCTTGAAAAACCTAATAAAAAGCCCTCTAACTGGATCAGCAAGCCCAGGGCAGGGCTTAGTGATCACGTCAAGGGCTGGTTGAAAAGAGAGCAGCGCAATACCCTTCACAGCAATGCTTATGTTGGTTTGTGCATTGGGGATCTGCAGAAAGGGATGAGCAGTGAAAGCTCCAAGTTTCATTGGTTTTACTGAACTTTTGAGCCATAAAACACGATGTCAAAAGCAAAAGGTTATCACCTGAGTGATCACAGAGGTGGCAGAGGAGCCTCAGGGTAGGTGAAGTTGCTGGAAGTTTAGGCAGTTAACATGAAGGGTTTGAGTGGCTTTCCCTCCACTGAGGTGGTGCAGTGAGGGAAAAGCAAGCTCCGCCTTATCTACACGAGGCTGAGCCAGGACCAGGCAGCTGTGGCTCCAGGAGGAGACCCTGAGGACAGGTTCATGGAGATGGTTCTCAATGTAAACAGCAGCCAAACAAAAAGGCAGTGATGCCAGCAGGCACCAGGGAGATGCTGGAATGAACAGACCTTAGCCATGGCTGCAGCCCCATCTCACATGCTGTGTGCTGCTCTGGCTGCTGTATCTCAGGAGGGAGCAGAGAGGCAGGGGGATGGAACAGAGATGCCTTCAGAGAAGCTGAAGCCTAGGCCCCTGGTTTGGAGAGAGAATGTAATCAAGGGGTACAGAGGCAGAGGCAGAAAGCAGAGGATGTGCTGCAAGCAGAGCTGCTGGCCAGAGCCTGAAGGCACTCAGCAGGTAGCTGTGAGATGGCCAAGAAAGCCTTTCTGTGGCAGGTCTTGAGCTGCCCTAGCAGCTGGTTCAAAGAGAGCTCAGACAGATTGGTGGGAAACATCCATGACTAGAAGCTGAGGCAGGGAAGTCAGCTCTGGTCCCATGCTTGTGGCTGTGGAAGGAGCGTGCAGGGGTGCTGGAGAGTGGCCAGGCTCATGCCCTCCCTGCCGCTGCTGTCTGCTGCTGGAGACTGCCGGGCTGGGCCGGGGGGACCACTTGTCTGCTTCAGCTGGGTGCTTGTGCTCCTACCTGCCTCTGCCAGCAGGACTGATGCTGTGTGGAGCAAATGGTGTAGCAGACCCCTGGAGTAAAGGCAGCGGCTCTTACTGAGCAGCTGAATGTGGAACACCATCACTTAAACTGGTGTTATGGCCAGCGAAAAACCTCCACTGTCCAGTACTTTACTCTTTAATTTTTTGAGCAGGTTACTCTAGCAACTGTTGTTGCTAAGACACAAATAGCTACAGATGTGCTCAGAACTGATGGCACCTTGATAAGTAGCATGGCTGTTTCTCATGCAAAATAACAAAGGAAAGGAGGAAATCGAAGGTGCAAATTTGCCTTAAAAACGTTTGAGGACAAACAACATTTTTTTAACTCCCAAGCTGCAGCTCTGGAGGTTTGCCTCATATCAGTCAGTTACCTAAAGCCACAGGGTGTGGGGTACCTTAGCATTTGTCATCTTGGGAACAAATCTGTTCATTCTCAGTGCAAGTTAAACCCTCTCTAGTTCCCTCCTGCTCCCATGAATTCCTGTGCTGTTTGTGCCTCGCAGGCTCGCAGCAGTGAGCTCTTCATGTGCCGGCTCAGATACGCACGCTGAAGCCAAACCCGCCGGCTGCTTCCTGGGCTCAGTGGGAGTTGTTTTTCTGCAGGATGAAGTTGTTATTTCCAGATTTTCGATTTTGTGAAAACAGTTCTTTTCCCTATTAAAATTTTCCCCGCTGCGTTTCAAAATGAAACTGAACCGAATTGCCCAAGAGCTGGGCGGGCAGGCAGGCTGCGTCCCGGAGCCAGCTGCTGACAGCCCTGCAGGGCTTGCAGTGTGATGCGAAATTCCTGCAGCTGAAACAGGCACTGCTGAGGGGGAAGCTGGGCTTGCATTTCCACATTTCATTTCGGGGTTTTTCTCACTTTATAAACACTGCAGTCTTTTTTCCATGATAAGATGATGAGATTTTAAAGCAGGATTTTCCAGCCCTACAGGACTGTATGGACACTCGTCCCTTCCAAAGCAGGACGTGCTGTCTGCCTGCCCTCTAGCTTCTGCACTGGTTTGTTCTGAGCATTTCCCGGTTAGTAAAGAAGGGATGAGAGAAGATGGAAAGGGAGCAGCAGGCAGTCCAGCAGATCTCATGGCAGAGGTCTGTTCTTTGTTATTCTTAACAGCATTTTGCATCTATCCACGTGGGGGGGGTATGTGTGTGTCTGAGGGTGTGCCTAGAGTGAGAGAAAACAGGGCCAGAGTAGGGATGTGCTGGCTTTGATTAAGGTAGGAGATGGGCAGACTGATGCCTGTAGCACTGTCTTCCAGTGTTAACTCTGTGCCTTTGTATTTTAAACAGCTGTTCTCTGCTGCTGAAGGAGGAAACTGGTAGAGAGATGGACTTAGGAAAGAGCTTGAGATGTGGTGCCTTGGAGATGGCTTTTAAAGGGAGCTTTTAAGAATTGTTCTGGAAAGCAGGACTGGTGCCTGACTGTTGATACCATTAGAAAGTAGGATCTGAGGGCATCACAGTTTGGAGTTTAAACTCAAGTTCCTTTTCTCTCTCATGTGTTTTCAGACTCTCTTCTCATCTGCTGCCCAGCCTGGGCATGGCTGTCAGGCACTGCCTGTGCAGCCTTCCTGTGGTGTTGAGCACCATGCACAGGAATCGTTCAGTGTTACTGACCGATCATTTGCTTTGACAAGTAGAAGTGTGTTAACTAGTCCAGTCCTTAGTGGAGGAGCAAAGCAGAATGAGCTTCCGCTCACCCCTACCTCTCTGCGCATGTCCCTGGAGCTGCCTTAGCTGATTCAAGATCACATCTCCTGTTTCTGGGAGGTTACCTCCACAGTGTTTTGAGTTTGCAGGCAAAGTCACCAGGCAGAGCATTTCACACATCTGTTTACATTTGTTTGGTTTGTGCTATTGCAATGATGCAGCTGCATGAAGAACACTCCAAGCTCAGGCAGAGTGGATGGAAACTGCTCAATGGAAAGGGATCTGAAAGTGTTGATCCAGCAGCCAACTGAACATGAGCCAGCAGTGTGTTCAAGTGGCTGAGGCCACCAGCATCCTGGCCTGGATCAGTAATGGTGTGGCCAGCACCTTGAATTCTGGGATCAATTTTGGGCCACTCCAAGAATGACATTGAGGGAGCAGGTCCAGAGCCCGGCAATGAAGCTGGTGAAGGGTCTAGAGCAGACGTCTGGTGAGAATCAGCTGAGGGACCTGGGGTTGTTCAGCCTGGAGAAAAGGATACTGAGAGGAGACCTCTTTGCTCTCCACAACTCCCTCAAAGGAGGTTGGGGCCAGGTCAGTGTCACGGTCCTTTCCCAAGTAGCAAGTGGTAGGACAGGAGGAAATGACCTCAAGTGGCACCAGAGGAGGTTTAGGTTCAGCACCAGGAAAAATGCTTTCCCCAAAACGGTTGGCAAGGCTTGACCAAGGCTGCCCAGGGCAGTGGTGGAGTCCCTGGAGGCATTTAAATGCCTTGGAGATGTGGTGCTGAGGCACATGTTGCAGTGTTAGGTTAATGGTTTGACTTCTCCAGCCTAAATGATTCTGTGGCTTTGTTTCACCTTTCTATTCCCAGCTGTGATTTCATCGTCCTAGCGAAGGCTGTGTTCTCAGGAAATGGTGGCTGCTTCGAGGTAGTACAACCCCACATGCACACAGCTCTTCTTCTAATCAGTTTAATTACTGCTTTTATCACAGTATCCTTGACATTAATGATTTGCAGCTTGAGAGAAGAACTAATTCTCCTCAGCTAAAATGTTACATGCAGAGGCAAGGCAGATGGGCTTGAGGGAATGAAAGCCAGTAGTAGCCCAGCCTGGTGCCCAGAAGAGGTTGCTGTCAGAAATGACTCCCACAGCACCTGGTTCGAGGGAGCCTGCCTGAGGCAGGGTGTGTGGTTTAGGATTTGCTGCATGTTAAGCCATAGATCCTTGCCAGGGCTCTCGGCAGGGCATCCTGGTATAGCAGTCCTGGGCAGAGCAGAAGGCAGCTGCAGGGGGCGGTCCTGCGCCCCCTTCCTCTGCTCTGCTTCCTCCTGTTCCTGAGGCTCCCCGAGCTGTCTCCATCAACAGCAAAGGCAGCCACCTGCAGAACTCCTCTGCCCCAGGACACTGCTCTGGGCAAGCTGGCGTCAGAGCAAGTCTGGGATCAGTCTGAAATGTTTAATTCACACAATTCTCGTCAGGCAAATAATGAAAACTACTCCGTAGAGGAAAAGAAGTTTCTTCTGCTGTGTTTCAGAAGTGTAACTCCTGAAGGTTTCTTCCTTTGCTGCAGCTCTGCTGACTCCTTGCACTCAGGTGCATTTATTTCATGCTTGCTTGCCCAGTCACAAGCCCAGTGGCCTACAGCAGTGCTCTTAACACAGACTCTGCTCCCCATGCACAAATAGAAAGAAATGTAGAGATGGATGGGAATGGGACCAAGCCCCAGCTGCCTCCAGAGCTACTAATTACAGATTGGTTCTCTCCTAAGGTCAGCAAGCATCATTCCATGTAGAGAAGCAGTAGCTTTGTGTGGAGCAGGACCAGTGATGGTTGCTGTTCTCCTGTGTCGACATTCCCTGCTTTGACATCTCCTCTCTTGCAGTCATTTATAGTTTCAAAGTTCTGTAAGAGAAACTGAGTGGTAACCTTGGCTGCAGCTTCATACAAGTTAGAAATCAAAGGTTGGGATTTGGGATGTGACCAAAAAAACGATCAAAACCCAGTGTTGTTTATTCTCAGGTTTTAAACATCCACTCTGAGGCAGCCCGAGCTGAGCAGGGCTGAGGCCTGGGTTTGCCTTCTGAACCCCAAGTCCTGGTAGGTGCCTCCCTCTGCTGCTGCGTGAGGAGATGGCTCGGAGGGGCCAGTGGAGCTCAGGGAGCTGCCCTGGGGGGTTTGCAGCCTGAGGGCTGGAGGGGTTGGAGGCCTGTCAGAGGAAGGAGCAGGGCCTTTGGCACTGAAGTTGTTGGCAGCTTGGTGCAGCCTTTCCGGGCAGGAGAGGAGGCTGCAGCTGCCTCACAGAGTAGCTGGCAGGGCAGGCTCAGGCTGTGCTTGTGGCCCAGGTGCTCTCCAGGTGCCCAGCTGCACCTCTTCCTCAGCTTTGAATGCTGCAGTTTCTCTTAACTCTTGACTTTTCCTCTGCTGGTCCTGTAAGAACTGAAGAGGAAGTAAGCTTTACATTTAAAATAAACCCGATTAAAACTGCTGGAGGAGAATCTGGAATGGTGACAGTGGTCCTTTGCACGCTGTACTTTGAAAGGAACCTGAGTTGTGGAGCCTTCCTGCAGGTCCAGGCAGTGAAGGCAAAGCAGCTTTGGTTAGGGGAGCCAGCCTGGGGAGAAGCACTAAAACCCTCCAAACACTGCTGCCCCAGCAGCAAGCACAGCCCCTGACATGTTAGCCTTCTGCCTGCCCTCACCTAAGGGAGAAGAAAGCCTTTGTGTGAGATCAGCGCAGGCTGCGGAGCGTCCCCGCGCCGCGCACATGGTGCTGCAGCGCAGCGCGGCCACGTGCGGCCGGGGCTGTAAGTAGGTCTGGCAGGGGCCGAGAGAGGGAAGGAGCAGCTGTTTCCAGGACACAGGAAAGTTACTCAGCCATTTGTCATGGGGACAGTTTCATGATGGCTTGGTGCTCTGGCCAGGATCGGGAGAGCTGGGGAGAGGCAGCTTTGGGCGTTTCCACCGATGGTGGCAGCAAACCCGCAGGGGCTGCGGAGGCAGGAGTAGGTTGGACCCCCGCACGTTCAGTGGTTGTAGTTTATATCTTCCAAACTACCAGGTGGTTTTCAGCAGTTCTTCTAATTCCTGTAACCCACTTTGGTCCTGTTCTGTGTGCAGTGATGCATTTGTTGCCTGTGGAGGAGACAGCTGGGGCAGGAGCCTTGCCTGTGGTATGGCTGAGATGGAGCTTGTCGGAATAGGATAGGATTTGGTTGTTGAAGCTCTGAAATGAGAGAGTGAAAGAAGAGCAGTCAAACACAGGTCACACTGTGTGTGACCGCTGGTTGAGCAGAGGGGGAAGCCATGGGTGACTCCTGCCTCTGTCTTCTGCCCATCAAACTGCAAAAGTTCATCGGTGGCGAAAGGAATTTGCAAAACATCCTGTCCGTAGTTTTGACCCCCTGGGGGACAGCAGCTCTTTGGTCTAGTCTGTAGGATCTCTCTGCCAAATGCTACTGCATTACTTAGCTTCCAACGTAAAAAGGATTTTATATGTTTTGATCAAGTTTTTCCTTTTTAAAGGTGCAGTTGAAATACTGAACTTGCTTTGTGGCTTTGGCAAAGAGCAGTGCTGCAGGTAAATACATTTAGATGTCCAGTCTTGTCCTGATTTTTTTTTGTCTGTTATATAAATGTTCTAAATTAAAACAGGTTAGATTGAATCATGCTGTTTACTGACCTAGTAGACCAGACTTGACCATTTCAAGTGCTTTTAAAATGATGGTGCACATGTCTGATTGCTACATTAGCTTCTGGAGGCAGTATGGCCCCAGGACGGGCTGCAGAGCTGTGCCACGTGCTGGCAGAAGTGTGTATCTGGAAGCTTACAGCTAAATCCCTTGTTTATGAAATCTTTCCATACATGAATTTCATCTTTGACTTGGGAGATGGCAACACGAGTTTAGGAAGCTTGTGGATAGAATACATAACAGTGAATGCTCTCTGATAGCCTAAATGATAAGCCTCCCCCTAAAAGTACATAAAGCTATGAACACCTTTTTTTGACAGGCTTTGAGGACTGCTGAGGAGCACACAATTGGAATCCTGTAAGTGTTAGAATACTAAGACCCATGGAAGAGCCACAAGACTTACCTGAGCAACCAGTAAGTACATTTCAAAAGGCTGAAAATGAGCATAGCAAACTAATTGGGCATCTCACAAATTCAGGTTAGGGGTTTTAAATACTGAAAAACAAGGCTCGTGCTCAGTGCACTTATCTAGAGGGGGCAAATGATGTTGCTGTGAGCAAGATGTGTTGTGCCTTTAATGTGCTGTGGTTGCACAGGCAGGGGTGATGAAGGGAATAGTTCTGTGTGCTTGTACCCTCTGAAGTAAAAGAGTGACTTGTTCTGCTCTGCAAACCAGGCTGTTTCAAGCCAGTTCTAGAGAAATGTAAATTCACCGTTTCAAGGACAGAATCAGCTGCTGGTTGTTACAGAGGGTAGAGTCCTTAACCCTTCCTATGCTAGAAGAGGGCCATGAGCCATCACCTCCACAGCTGGAAAGTGTTTTATTTAGTGTGTCTGAGTAGGGAAACATGTCTGGAGTGAAAAATTGCTGTGCAGACGTCTCCCCTCTTTGTCTGTGTTACCAAGAAGTGACCAGTCACGCCACAGAAGCTTTGACTGCAGTCATTATTGACACAGTATGATAGGAAGTTAAATTGGTGTGTCTAAAACATAAAAGCGTAGGAATTAAGCAAAAAAAATTGTCTTAATGTTCTATTCCCAAATTAAACCTGACAGACTCAAGAAGGTACCAGGTTACCTTGCCAGTGAAGTTCATTTTAATTGAATTTCAGAGGCTGTTATAAATGCACACAGAGTCTGTGCTGGGAGCCATTTCTCACTGAAAGCATTTCGATGCTTTTGAAATGTGAGAATTCTTTGTCCTTCAGCTGACTGGTTAGAAGTGGCATTGTAATGGTCCTTTGTGCCTTTTTATGACCTAGGAACAAAGTTGAAGGAAATGGCAAAGTCAGTTCCCAGCTGCTCAAAGCACTTGGCACAACACACAGCTGATGTGCCTAGGGAGGGGGGAGGAGGGGGCACAAAACCTGCCTCAGCAGCAGAGCCACACAGGGGTTTGTAAGATGTAGACAAGAGTTAGGTGTGTGCACCCAAAAAGAGAACAGCTATAAATCCATCTGTGTGTGAGGAGAACTGGCTTAGAGAGGTCTGTTCTTCAGGGCTGGAGGGGTGGGTACAGCTCACCTTTGGTACCTGGAACGATTCTTTGTAAGCAGCTTCTGCTGTTTTCCAGTGAAGATTTTCTTGGTAATTTCTTTTGAGCCATTTTGAGGCAGAATATGAGACTGGTGAGCACAGCTGGCAAGGGAGGTGGTGTCTGAAGTATAGTGGCAGGGTGGAAATGAAAAGAACAGTCTTTGGGAGGGTTTGTAGAGAGACTGTTCCTGAAACAAGTCAATTTCCCTAATAAAAAAAATAGAAAAGGGAAAAAGGAAAAGGCAGGGGAAAGGGAAAAATAAAAAAGTGGGGGGGGGGGGCAAGGGGAGGGGGGGAAGAAAAAAAGGGGGGAAAAAAAGGGGGAAAAAAAAAGNAAGGGGTGAAGGAAAAAAAAACCAGAGGAAAAAAGGAGAGAAAAAAAAGGGGAGAAGCAAAGGGGAAAAAAAGGGAATGAACCCCAAATGAACAAAAAGGGGGGGAAAAGTTGTCCCAGTCTGGTAGCTCATCACTGCTGCACAGATCTGCTCTTTCCCCTGTGGTTTTGCATTCCTGAACCATGGGACCCAAGATTAGTTTCTCACTTCAGCTGCGTTTGGCAAAGTGTTGTTAACTGAGTCCAGCAAAGAGCCTGTGCAGAGGCATCGAGCTTTGAGTTCCTTGTGTTTTACCCAAAATGGGAGCTCTAAACCAGCAGTGGGGGTCTGTGGGGCTGCTGTGGGCTGTGGCCACCGCGAGGGCAGGTGTCTGCAGTGTGTCTCTCCTAAACCTGCGTTGGACTTCTCACCCCACACACTGCTGCCTGGCAGGGCAAAGCTGCCTTTTGTTCCTGGTTTCTCAGTGTTTCTTCCCTTACCAAGTTTGCATTAGAATGGGACAGTTTCTGTGCACATTTCAGTGCTTGAAACTGGAAATGGAGGTAGGAAAGAAGAGAGGAAAGGGAAGTTTGGGGGAAATGATTGAAAGTGACCTCCTGACCTCATGGCAAATAGGAGATGATTGATCTGGATTAGTGTTTAGGAATAGCCCTGTAGAGAAGTTTCTCACTTGTTGAGTGCTCTCTGGGTGCCTGTAGTTCATTTTATAATACTTCATTTAATCTTTACTGCCAGGAAATGACAAAAAGCTCCTTTTTAGAAGGGATGGTGAAGCTGTGTCAGACTCACTGCAGCCATCCCCTGAGTTGCTCCCCTGTCAGACACAAAGCAAGACGGAGTCAGTGGTAGGGGGAATGTGGTGGAGGAAAGGGCTGCAGAAAGACTCAACACTGCCAAAGTGTAGAGAGCAAAGAGTCGTCCTGTATTAGGAGTGAAATTGGCAAAGAACTTGCAACAGAACTCTCTTCCTGGCTGGTTTGCAGCACTCCTGAGTGATGTGCTCCAACGAGTCCTCACCTTGCCTGCTGGCTGGGAGGGGAGTTCTCTGCTTCTGCTCAGGCTCGGGACTTAATCTGTGAATATCAGTGGAGAGTTGGATTCAGTCACACAACAACTGCTACCCTTGCTGAGGAGTGAAGCTGCGACTTTGTGCCCTAGGGGCTGTTGTGTGCAGCTAAGGGTGGCACATCTCCTGGCAGAACTTAGAGCTCTATCTCTTTGTGGACCACATTCCACCTTCCCACTGAGCTGTGGTCTCCAGGAGTGTGTAATCCCAACACATAAGCCGAAACTGAGATACTTTCTGTACTATCCCTGCAGTGAAATGGGACCCGCTGTCAGGAGGAATCCCCTCAGGTACCCCAGATCTCAGGATGATTTCTTTTAATAGAACTTTATCAGCTTCCCCTGCCTGATTGTTGCAACAGGGGAAAGTGTCAGGCCACCCAAAATAGGTATTCAGCAAAACAAGATCCTGCTGCTGGTATTGCCCAGGTTTGGTAACTCAGAGAGGTCTCTGGGCCAGGATTATTCCTCTTTTTACTTCACCTGTGAGGGTTTTTTGCACAGCAGATCTGGCATTTCCTCATTCTGATGTCTGCACCTGATTGTAGTTTTGGTCCCTATCTCTTAACACTGCTGGTCATGGCAGCAGCTCCCCTGGCAGTTTCCTATGTCACTTCTTAAAGAACACTTCCACTACTTAGGTTATGGTGAGAGCTTGCTGGTTTGCTTATCATGGAAGCAGAGAATGGTTTGACTTGGAAGGGAACCTCAAAGCTCGTCCAGTACCAACCCCTTGCCAAGGACAGGGACACCTCCCACCAGCACAGCCTGCTCAAGGCCTCATCCAGCCTGGCCTTGAACGCCTCCAGGGCAGGGACGTCCACAGCTTCCCTGGGCAACCTGTGCCAGGGTCTCACCACTCTCTAAACAGTTTCTTCCTCATCTCCACTCTGTCTTCCCTCTCCCAGCTCAAAGCCATTGTCCCTTGTCCTGCCACTCCCAGCCCTTGTCCAAAGTTCCTCCCCAGCTCTTCTGAAGCCCTTCAGGCACTGGAAGGCTGCTCTGAGGTCTCCCTGCAGCCTTCTCCAGGCTGAACAGCTCCAACTCTCCCAGCCCGTCCCTACAGCAGACCTTCTCCAGCCTCTGATCATCTTTGTGGCCTCCTCTGAACCGTCTCCAGCAGCTCCAGGTCCTTCCTGTGCTGAGGCCCCAGAGCTGGAGGCAGTGCTGCAGGTGAGGTCTGAGCAGAGCAGAAGGGCAGAATCCCCTCCCTGTGCTGCTGCTCTCCCTGCTCTGACTGCAGCCAGCACAGGGCTGGCTCTGGGCTGCCAGTGACCAGTGCTGGCTCCTGAGCAGTTTGACACCAACTAACCATCACTCTCCACCATCCTTCTGTATCCTTCAAGCACTTCAGCTTCTCCACCAATATCCTCTTTCTCTGAACACTGGGGAGGTTTCATGTTGATTTTTGTGCCAAGTATCAGGGCTCTGGTTACCTGTCTGTGCTTGACAACTCTTTCTGCAGCCAAGTCAGTTCTGATGGCATTCAGGGAAGCAGAAGACTCTCACTGGTATTTGAAGTGTGCCACTGCTCTCGTTCTTTTGCCAATCTCTTTCCAAATGGAGGAGCATCTTTTGAATCCTGGAGGGAGCACACAGCTGCACCTTTCCTTCCCTTGTGGGGTTGTCCCACTCGAAGGCAAAGATTGTTTGACTTTGGTTGTCTGCTAGGGTACAAAAGAAAGTGTCCTGCAAATACAGAACAGGAAATGAGGCATTTGTGTCAGGTGCCAAAGTGAGCAAGGTGCAAAGCTGTGCTGCAGCAGCAAGGTGCATGGCTGTGCATTGTCAGTGCTGAGAACCTCATCCCATTTCCCAGGGCGTCAGCAGAACATCACCAGTTGTGATCACAGAATCACAGAGTGCTAGGGGCTGGAAAGCATCTCCTGAGATCATTGAGTCCAACCCCCTGCCTGTGGGGGAACACTCTCCCTAGGCAGGGCATGAGCTGTAACATCAGAGCTCATGCTGCGAACTGTCCTTGGGCTGCCTGGGGCCCAGGACAGTAAGCTGTAAACAATGAGCACCCCACGCACACCTGCAGGGGGCTGAGCTTGCCATCCCATGGGGTGGACACCAGGGTTTGAGTGACCTATCGATACCTTGCATATAACTCTGAACCAATCTGTACCTTCCACTTGTGTAAACCTCAGCTAGTTGTGCACACCTCTGCTAAAGGGGTATATAAGCTGCTGCACTTCGGGAATAAAGCTGTGCTGCACTGAGCATAGCACTGCTGGCAGCTAACTGAGTCCTCCTCAGTACCCAGATCGATTCTCGGCCTCTCCCGGCAGCCTGACTCCCGCACCTGCCCGAGCAGAACCGCTTAGGGCAGGTCGCAGGGGAACACATCCAGGCAGGTTCTGAATGTCTCCAGAAAAGGAGACTTCTCCACCTCTTGCGGCATCCTGCCCCGGGGCTCCAGCACCCTCACAGTAAAGATGTTTTACCTTGTGTCAAGATGGAATTTCCTGTTGTTGAGTTTATGTCCTCTGCCCCCTGTCCTATCCCTGGGTATCAGTGCAAAGAGCCTGGCTGCATCCTGACAGCCACCCTGCAGATAGCTGTAGACATTGACAGGCTCCCCTCTCAGCTTCTCCAGGCTAAACAGCCCCAGGTCCCTCAGCCTTTCCTTGTGAGAGATGCTCCCATCCCTTAGCCATCCTCATAGCCTCCCTTGGACCCCCTCCAGCAGATCCCTGTCTGTCTTGAGCTGGAGAGCCCAGAATGGGACACAATATTCCAGGTTTGGTGTAATTAGTGCTGAGTAGAGGGGGAGGAGAACCTCCCTTGACATTCTGGACACACTCTTCTTAAAGCACTAAACTATAGCAGTGGCCTTCTTTCCCGCCAGGGCACCTTGCTGTCCATGGAGAGCTTACTGTCACTGGAGTTCCAGTGCCCAGTCAGTGCTGGCCAGCATCTAAGGTGTAACTCAGCCTCCACTGCTTACAGGACCTCTTCGTTTTATGTTTACTCATCAGATCTCCCCCAGACTTAATCCAGTTCCCCAGGATAAATGTAATGGGGAGCTAGGGAGAATCCCACTGGAAGCAGCTGTTCCCATGTTATTCCCACGGGAGAAGCCCTTTTACCAATACTTTTGTGCACTCAGCCCCAGCTTGCTGTTGGCAAAGGTGGAAACTCACTTCTGTCCTGAGTCTGCATCTGGAAAATGGTCACATCAGCCAACCCCCTGCCAGAGCACATCACCCAGAGCAGGGCACACAGAAACACATCCAAATGGGCCTTGAAAGTCTCCAGAGAAGGAGACTCCGCAGCCTGCTCCAGGGCTCTGCCACCCTCAAAGTCAAGAAGTTCCTTCCAACATTTACATGAACTCCTGTGTTGATGTTCATGCCCTTACCTCTTGTCCTGTCACTGGGGACCTCTGAGAATGAATCTGGCCCCATCCTCCTGACACCCATCCTTAGATCAGATTGATCAGATCACCCTCAGCCTCCTCCAGCCTAACCAGCCCCAGCTCTCAGCCTGTCCTCATCCCAGAGGCGTTCCAGTGCCCCTCCTGGGCACCAGGGCACATTGCTGGCTCATGGGCACCCTCCCACTCACCAGGACCCCCAGGGCCTTTTCCCTTTCACTGCTCTCCAGCAGGTCAGTCCCCAGCCCATACTGAGGACCCCTGTGGTTGTTCTCTCCCAGATGCCAGACGCTACACTTGCCCTTCTGGAATTTCATCAGATTTCTTCCTGCCCAGCTTGATGAGTGTTGAGAGCATCTTGGGGCAGGCTTGGCAGGGTCAGCCCAACTGTTCAGTGATCAGTCAGCAACTTGGCTCGTGTTGTTTGGACCAAAATAAGCTGAAACCTGATAGCAAAATGAAAATACGGAGGCAGGAGCAAAGATGTAACTTTGGGACAGTCACCGTGGTGCAGCAGGGCAGGGTGGTGCCTGGCTGAGTGATGAAGCTGATGGAGCTGATGAAGCTGACATTCCCCCCTGAGCCACACCACTGCTTTCCCCCTGCCTGCCTTTCTTTCCCTTCTTATTCCTTCTGTTTAAAAAGGGTGAATCCACTCCCCCTGCACAAAGTCTTCAAACTCTTACCCTGTCCCTTGAGGGGCATTTTTTATCTCATCTCAGCATCTCCCTGGAGGTTTTTCAGAGGGCAGTGTGTGTTGAGAGGAGGGTTCCAGGAGGGTTCAGCAGCCTTTTCTAAGGCTCCTGCAGGAGAGGGTGCAGAGGTGCCCTGTGCAGGGTTTGTGGTTGGCTCATGATTGTGCAGGGCTCAGCTAGGAACACTGCCACGGCAGCACTGCCTCCTTGTGCTTGTACCCCTAAGCTGTTGTTACAGGGTCCTGTTCCTGCATTAAATAGCTTTGTGACTTGTCAGGAGAGGGAGAAAATGCATTGCAGGCCCATGGCAGCTGCACTGAAAACTCTTCCCTCCCACTTCAGTTTGTAGTGTAAGTGGCAGTGCTTGGTGATGGTTTGCATCCCACTGAAGTGTCCAGGTCTTGTAAGTGTTGTTGCTAAACATGAAGATGTTGGGGAGGATTCGTCCTAAAGACCTGCTGAGCTGGGGGCTGGCCAGGGCTGGCCAGCTGAGGCCAGGACACGATTGGAATCCAGAGCTGCTGTTTTGCTTGCCCTCACCATATGCTGGCAGCATCCATGTGCCACAGCCACGTAAAGAGAGTGAAAAAGGTCCCTCCCCAGCTCTCCTGGAGCACTTCAGGTGCTGCAGGGCTGCTCTAAGGTGTCCCTGGAGCTTTCTTTTCTCCAGGCTGAACACCTCCAACTCTCCCAGTCTGTGCCCACAGCAGAGATTCTTCAGCCTATGATCATCTTTGTAGCCTCCTCTGGACCCTCTCCAGCAGTTCCAGGTCCTTCCTGTGCTGAGGCCCCAAAGCTAGAGGCAGTGCTGCAGGTGAGGTCTGAGCAGATCAGAGGGGCAGAATCCCCTCCCTGTGCTGCTGCTCTCCCTGCTCTGGCTGCAGCCAGCACAGGGCTGGCTCTGGGCTGCTAGTGACCAGTGCTGGCTCCTGGGCAGTTTGACACCCACTGGCACCCCCAAGCCTACTCCTCCAGGCTGCTCTCAAGCCTGGAGAGATTGCTTGGGATTCACTGAGGAGGGAAAATTGTCTTTTCAGCTTCCTGCTTTCCATCCTTACTGATTGCTCACTGCCTCTCCCTCGGTGCTGCTCAAACTGCATGTCCTTGCTGTTTCATTTACATCCCCTTGAGAGAGACAAGATCCAATACCATGGTGGGGATTGTGCTGGCAGCTTTCTTTTGTGGCAGCAGGCTTGCTCTGGCTGCTGTGCATGGACCTCTCCAGACCCCATCCCCAGAAGCCCTGAGCTGAGCAGCTCCTTCTCTGGGACTGGGATGAGTGGAGGTGCAGCTGGGTACCAGGCAGCAAGGCTGGCATCTAAATGTGCTCCAGAAATGTGAAGACTGTGAAATCTTCTGCTAGAAAGAGAAGATGGGGGAAAGAATCACACAATGGTAGGGGTTGGAAGGTCCAAGCCCCCTGCCAGAGCAGGGTCACCCAGGGCAGTGCACACAGAACACACCCAGGGGACTTTGGAAAGTCTGCATAGAAGGAGACTCCACAGCCTCTCTGGGCAGCCTGCTCCAGGCCTCCAGCACCCTCACATGGACAAAGTTTTCCCTCCTGTTCCCCTGGCACCTCCTTTGCTGCAGCTGGCACCCAGTGCCCCTTGTACTGCCCCTGGCTACCCCTGAGCAGAGGCTGGCTGTGTCCTGCTGACACTGCCCTGCACATCTTTAGCACAGCACTGGGGGAGCCCTCAGGCTGCTCTTCTCCATCATCCCAACACACTCAGTGTTCTCTGATCAGGAAAAAGCTTGTTTTGGGCTGAGGAACCCGAGGGTACCCTGGTGAGCTCTGGAGTTCACTGCAGGGCCCTTTGTGTATGAACACTGAATTCTGCGAAGCTGTGCCTAGGCCATGTCAGGCACAGCTCTCCACAACTCCAGAATGGTTTTGTCTTTGCAGGTGAAAAAAGCCAAGATGCAAGAATCCAGAGAGCAAAGCCTGAGGTAGGTAATTTTGAATTTTATGTTGGTGTGGAACAGTAACTAAATTTTTTAGGCTTGCAAGGTTCCATTTCAGAAGCCTGCACAGGGAGAGCTTTGTCACACAGGCAGGGCAAATAAAAGCTACTTCTGTACCTGATACAAGTTCCCAGTAAAAGGACAAACTAAAATAGACCCTTTGGTATTAATCATAGAATCAGTCAGGGTGGGAAGGGACCACAAGGATCAGCCAGTTCCAACCCCCCTGCCATGCCCAGGGACACCCTACCCTAGATCAGGCTGCCCACAGCCTCAGCCAGCCTGGCCTTAAACACCTCCAGCCATGGGGCCTCAACCACCTCCCTGGGCAACCCCTGCCAGGCTCTCACCACTCTCATGCTCAACAACTTCCTCCTCACCTCCAGTCT
>WAAF01018266.1:51040-132029 GCA_013400475.1 Tricholaema leucomelas
CCACTCTTTGGGTGCAGCCATCAAGCCAGTTCTGTATCCATCCAGTGCTCCACCCCTCAAACCCATGTGGCACCAGCTTGGAGACCAGGATGTGGTGCAGGACAGTGCCAGAGGTGTTGCTCAGGGCCAGGTCAATGCCATCAGCTGCTCAACCCTCATCTCTGAATGTTGTGACCTGTTCCTAGAAGGCCACCAGGTTTGTCAGGCAGGATTTGCCCTTGGTGCAGCTGTGCTGATTGTAGCCAATCTCCTCTTCACTGTTCTCCTGTCTCAGCAGTGCCTCCAGGAGGATCTGCTCCATGGTCTCTCTGGGCACAGAGGTGAGACTGGCTTGGAGCTCCCCAGCTCCTCCTTCCTACCCTGTCTGACAGTGGGAGTTCTGTTTCCCCTTTTCTAGTCAGTGGGGACTGCACCAGACTGCCATGGTCTGGGCTGGAAGGGACCTCCAAAGCTCCTCCAATCCAATCCTCTGTACTCAGCAGGGACATCCTCCACTAGAGCAGGCTGCCTACAGCCCTGTCCAGCCTCACCTTGGATATCTCCAGGGATGAGGCCTCAGCCACCTCCCTGGGCAACCTGTTGCAGTGCCCAGCCCTTGACTCTAACCATCAAACGTCCTGTGGGTCATACACTGAGGAGGCTGCCAGGTCCCTGTCTCTTAACACTGCTGGTGATGGCACCAGCTCCCCTGGTGGTTTCTTCATGTCACTTCTTAAGGAGAGCTGCCATCGTCTAGGGTGTGGTGAGAACTTGCTGGTTCAGTTATCATAGATTCACAGAATGGGTTGGGTTAGAAAGGACCTTAAAGGTCATCCAGTTCCAACCCTGCTGCCGTGGACACCTCCCACTAGCTCAGGCTGCTCAAGGCCTCATCCAGTCTGTCACAAGAGCTTGTGCTGAGGAGCAGTGGCGAGAGGGCAGACAGTTGTGCTGCTGCAGCAGCGTGGTCAGAATAGTTAGTGACTGCCTTCCACAGGCAGTGAGCACAACCAGCTGCTGGCAGGCTACTCCTTGACGGCCGCACCCCAACTGTGCCACAGAACCACTGCACTTTGTCCAGCACGCACAGCACAGCAGGAGGCTCCACAGCCCCTGCAGCCTGCCAAGGCAAATGCTGCTTTCCTGCAAAACTCCAGATTTGTTGTGAAAGTTTGTTCATCTGCTAGTACTGAGAAAGGCTTCCAAAGATTTTGGTGAGGAGGGTTTTCAGGGGAGGCAGCCTGGTTGTGCAGGTTGGTTAAGCTCCGCTGGATATCACCAGCCAAGGGCAGGAAGCTCCCTTGTGAGCAAACCCATGCCAGTCCCTGGCCAGCTCCCCCTACCTTTTCCCAGGAAAGCTGCACCCCCTGCCTCAGGGCATTATCCCAAAGCAGTCCTGGGGCAAGAAGCTGGGCAGAAGGGGCCTGTACAGCCTGAAGGAGTGGTCCAGGGAAGTATGGAGCTATCAGGGCACTACTGCTTGATACCCCACACTGCTTTCCCCCAGCCTGCAGAGCCAAGTAAATGCTACCTCAGGTGTAAGTTAGTGTCTTAGTTTTGGTCAACAAACACAAGCCAGTAATGTGACAGCTTGTAACATAGAATCACAGCCCCATGCAGGCTGGCACAGCCCCTCAGGAGCACCAAGCCCAACCTAGAGCCCTGCTCTGCAAGATTCACCTTAAACCATAGCCCCAAGCACCACATCCAAACCACCCTGAAACACAGCCAGGCTGGGGACTCCACCACCTCCCTGGGCAGCTCATTCCAGTCCCTGACCACTCTGACCATGAAAAACTTTTTCCTAATGTCCAATCTAAACCTCCCCAGCCTCAGCCTGAGGCCATTCCCCCTTGTTCTGTCTCCAATCACCTGTGAGCAGAGCCCAGCAGCAGCCTCTGCACAATGTCCCTTCAGATAGCTGCAGACAGCAATGAGCTCTGCCCTCAGCCTCCTCTGTCCCATACTACCCATCCCCAGCTCCCTCAGTCTCTCGTCATCAGATTTATTCTCCAGGCCCTTCACAGCTTCCTTGCCCTCCTCTGGACCTGCTCCAGCACCTCCACAGCTCTTCTGTATTGCAGTGCCCAACACTGCACACAACACTCAAGCTGTGGCCTCACCAGAGCTCAGCCCAAGGGCTCAATCCCCTCCCTGCTGCTGCTGGACACAGCATTGCTAATCCCAGCCAGGATGCCATTGGCCTTCTTGGCCTCCTGGGCACTCTGCTGGCTCACACTCAGCTCCCTGGGCACACTGCTGGCTCACATTCAGCTCCCTGGGCACACTGCTGGCTCACACTCAACTGCCTGGGCACACTGCTGGCTCACATCCAGCTCCTGTCCATTACATCCTCCAAATCCCTTTCTGCCAGCAGCTCTCCAGCCACGAGCATTGCTTGGGGTTGTTGTGGCCCAAGTGCAGGACCTGGCACATGGCCTTGTTGAAGCTCATCCCATTCATGCTGGTCCATTGATCTAAGCCTATCCCAGTCCTCCTGCAGAGCCTCTCTGCCCTCATTCCAATCAGCGCTGCCACCTCACTTGGTGCCATCTGCAGACTCACTGCTGGCACTGTCTGTGCCTGAATCAAGGGCATCAATAAAGATGTTAAACAAAAGTGGTCCCAACACAGATCCCTGAGGAACATCACCAGTTCCCAGCTGCCAATTGGATTGAATTCCACTGAGCACCACTGTCTGGGCCCTCCCATCCAGCAGCCTGTGCTCAGCCAAGCCACAAGTAGCCAGTTTGCCTACAAGAACTGTGTAGGGAACAGTACCAAAAGCTTTTCCACAGTCTAGGAACACAACATCCACAGCCTTCCCCTCATCCAGCAGCCAGGTTATCTTGGCATAGGAGATCAGGCTGGTCAGGCAGGACCTGCACCTCGTAAACCCATGCTGACTGGGCCTGATCCCCTGGTTGTTGTCCGTACTATGTATGATGGCATTTGAGATGCCCTGCTCCATGATCTTCCCTGGCACTGAGGTCAGACTGACAGGTCTGACCAGTCAGATCTGATTTCCTGGATCTTCCTTTCTACCCTGATAGTGTGTTGTGGCCATGCTGCCACAGTGCTGTGTCCCTGGAGGGTTGCCTCACTGCTGGGTCTGTCCCTAAAGGTCAGTGTTGAAGCATCCTTGAGCTAGGTGCCACTTGGTACCTAGGCAGTGCTGAGAGGAGCTGGATTCCTGTGGTTGTGTCATTCCTTGTCCATTTGCTTTGGTCATGGTAGAACAGGAACACAGAGAATGTCTTCAGAAAGCTGATTTCTCTTCTTGCTGCTTGCCATGTCTGCTTTGCTTTTACTGCTGGGGCTGCAGCACACCTCACAAGCTCCTGAGACACCTTGGTGCTACTCTGACATTCTCAGCCTGCAGCTTTACAGGGTGAAGAGGCTGCTGAGAGGGGAGTTCTGCTTGCAGCTCAAGTGTATACCAAGTGTGGTGCTTGCTGGAGCCCTCCATGAGCTGAATCTCCTCAGTATCCCAGCAAAAATAACTGCAGGGGTTTTGTGCTGGTTGAGGCTGAAGGACGTTTGAGCTGGTCAGGGGGGCTGGGGGGGCTGTGCCCAGGTGGCAGGGAAGAAGTTCATGCTTTCTGCTGCAGGCAGCAGTTCCAAGCAGCTTGGTCTGCTGAGCTGCCAGTGAAGCTACAGCCTTGTCTTGAGACACCAACTGAGTGTCCTGGAGGAGATGGCCTTGGCTGACCCTGGCTGGACATCAGGTGCCCACCAAAGCTGCTTTATTGCTCCTGCTTCAGCTGGACAGGGGAGAGAAAATGTCGCACAAGAGTTGTGAGTGCAGCTGAGGCCAGGGAGGGATCATTCAGCAGTCACTGCCCTGAGCAGCACAGCCTGCACTTGGGCAGTTAAATTTATCACCAATCAAACCCGAGCAGGATAAGGAGAATTAAACCCAAACCTTAAACTACCTTCCTGCCTCTTGCCCCTTCTTCCCAGTCTGAACCTTGCTTCTTCTTTCTCTGCCTCCTTCTCCCACCAGCAGTGCGGGGGATGGGGCACGGAGGCTGTGCTCAGTTCATCACACCTTGTCTGCTGCTCCTTCCTCCTCGGGCAGGACTCCTCACACTTCCCTTGCTCCAGCACAGGGCCCCTGCCATGGGGGACTGATCCTGATGAACTTCTCCAGCGTGAGTCCTTCTCAGGGGCTGCACTTCTTCATGACCTGCTCTGGCCTGGGTACTTGCCCTGGGGTGCAGTCCTTCAGGAGCAGCCTGCTCCAGCATGGGTCCCTAGAGGGTCCCAAGCCCTGCCAGTAGCCCTTCTCTGGTGTGGGCTTGCATCCTGATGGGAATCTGCTCCAGTGCAGGCTTCCCGTGGGGTCACAGCCTCCTTCAGGTATGTTCACCTCCATTATGGGGCCGTGCAAGTGGATCTGGACCTCCATGAGTGGGGTCAGCCTGCTTCACCGTGGTCTTCACCACAGGCTGCATGAGAGTCTCAACTGCAGCGCCTGGAGCAGCTCCTCCCTGTCCTGCACTCACCCTGGGGTCTGCAGAGCTCCTCTTCACACATTTTCTCACTCCTCTCTCCAGCTGCACTTTTCCCTTGGGAACTTCTGCTCCCCTTGACTGTGTTCTCACAGGGACACTGCCAGCGTTGTGGGTGGCCAGCAGCAGGTCTGGCTTGGAGGCAGCTGGCATTGGACCAGTCAGGCACAGGGGAAGCTTCTAGCAGCTTCTCACAGAGAGCACTTCTGTAAGCCCCTCTGCTGCCAAACCCTGGCCACAAAAACTGAGTGTGGTTGAATGGCTCAGGAGAGCTGCAGCGTCTCTGAGATGTGAAAGGGTGCAGAGCTGGCTTCTGTTTGCCTCCCTTAGGAAAGCTGAAGCCAGGGGTGGTGATGCCCCAGGATGTTAGTTTAAGAGCTGTCGATGCTAATGATTAGCCTTTGTTTGTCCTGGCAGTCATGTGAGCAGCGCAGAAGTCAGCGACCAGAAGCCTGAATCTTCAAGCCTTGGTTCAAGCCTTCCCATGTCCAGTGACAGTGAGTACCTTCTGCTCCCACTGCTCTTTGCCTTCCACTGGACTCCTTCCTTTGCTTCTTCAAGCACAGCTTTGTCTCATCTGCTCACTGTTCAGCCTGTCCTCACTCTCGGTTGTAGAAAGTTTGCTGTGGTGCTTACAAAGGGTTAATGCCTCATGGGGAGCAGATCTGCCTCTCCAACCAATATTTTGGTGTCACAGCCCCCAGCGTGCTGCTGGGTCCTGCCGTGTCTTACCCAACTTACACATGGTTGTTGTTGAGGGTAGAGTTGGTAGCCAGGACTGCCTCTTTGTAAATCATCTCTGCACATCTGGATTTGGGTCTTTCACTGTGCTCTTAGACTCTGAACTGTACTGAACCTCTGCAGAGATTCCTTAAGAAAGAAATGGAGAGGAAATTGAAACTATTGCATAGTGAGAGGTGGAGTCTCTGCTGGAGGAGAGGGCTGGAGGCTTAAACAGAAGTAGGCTTTCTGTTTAGAATATCTCTGACAGCCAGTCTTAAATCATGGAATTGTTTGGCTTGGAAGGGACCTGAAAGCTCATCCAGGTTCCAACTCCCTTGCCATGGGCAGGGACACCTCCCACCAGCACAGGCTGGCTCAAAGCCTCATCCAACCTGGTTTGAACACCTCCAGGGAGGAGACATCCACAGCCTCCCTGGGCAGGCTCACTCTCAAGAATTTTTTCCTCATCTCCAGTCTTAATCTCCCCTCTCCCAGCTCATAGCCATTGTCCCTTGTCCTGGCACTGCAAGCCCTTGTCAAAAGTCTCTCCCCAGTACTTGCTTACAAGTGTCATTCACTTACATACACTTAATTCACTTAATACACTTACAAGTGTAATTTCAACTGAAAACACCAAACATGCCTCTTCCCATTGCTGACTGCTCACATCTTCACTGTTGTAATCAATCTGCTGTGGGAGTGTAGTTGCAGGAGTTAGCCAGAGGCTTCCAGGTGAGCTGCCTGACTGGACAAGCCATGTGCCAGCTACAGAAGCTGCATGCAGTGATGCTGTGCTTTGGGTTTGGTTTTGTTAGCCATTACCTAACCCTTTGTGTGCTGGTGAGATAGAAGAATCCTAGAGGAGCCATCCCTGTGTCACTGTTTGGATGAGTATTGACCCTGAAGAAAACAAAGCAGGGCATTGCTGCAGGAGGGCCCTGAGTATCTGACATCAGAAGATGCCAGGTTGTGTTTCCTGTGGCATCCTTGTGCCACGTGGCCTTAGCACCAGCAGGAAAGGAAGCAGCAAATTCCAGGGGTACTCAGAGCATGTGGCTGATGGTTTGTGTTCCTCAGCTGCTTGTGCTCAGGTTGCTGTCAGAGGAGATTGTGTAGACAGCAGAAAGCAGAAGGCAGGGTTGTCTGTGAGCTTGCTGCCCTTGGTGGACGTTACTGCGAGAGGTCAGGTCGCTGTGCGGTCATACCAGAGCAAGAAGGTTGCAGGGCTGCTCCAGAGGGGGAAGCCTAACTGGCTGGAGCACACCTCTGGCACCTGGAGCAGATCCCAAGGCTGTTACCTGTGCCTGTGTTCTTGCTGCAAGCCCTTAACTGAGCCTGGCAGAAGGGAAAGTGCCAGCTCTGCAGTGTGAGTGGTGGAGGCTTGCTGGCACCAGAGCCAGCTGGCTTGGAGGTGACTGCAGCATGCTGCAGCGCACTGGGGGCGTGTGCCAGAAGGGGCTGCACGGTGCCCAGTTCTGTGCCAGATGTCCTTCACATCCTTGTTTTGCTGGTGTGCTGGAAGCTGAGTGTGAGCTCAGCCTCTCTGAGCCCAAGGGGGTTCAATGGCTCTGGGTAAGCTGTGCCAGCTCAAGCCTCCTTCTTCAGCGCAACCCAGAATGCTGGAACTGAGAAGTGTCTTGTATGGAGAGGACTTGAGTGAAGTGGTTTGAACATTCTCTCCTGCCTTAGCAGTTTCCCAGTGTGATTGCTGTGGTTTATCCAAGCAGCAGAATGGAAACTTCTCCTTCCCTGGAGCTGCCACATTTCTTCAGGGGCCATCTGAGCTGGGACCCTGAGCCTCCTGCACCACAGCTCAGCCTGCAGCCACCTGATCTGTGAGATGTAGTTTGTTGAGCTGGGGAGGACAGCTTGCTCTGGACTGAGCATGGAGGAAAGGGCAGGAGAAGAGGAAGGCCTGACAGAACAGGCACCTGCTTTGGCCTCTCTTCGAGGACACACAAAAGGATGCTCAACTTGGCACAGGTGAAGCCCCTTTGGCATGTGCAAGGTTTTGAGCAGGACTGAAATCAAAGCTCTCTCATGACAGTTGCAGAAGGTGACAGCAGCACCTGGTAAAGGGAAAGAGCACTGCTAGGAAGGGAGAGACAGGACTGACTGAATCACCTCCCTGGAAGCATTTTGGTGCTGGTTTGTGAGAATTTGCCTTGAAAGAGATATTAAAGACACTCACACACCTTTGAGAATCCTGTGCCTTGGTTGAAGTGCCCTGTGCATGCTGCTGTCGTTATTCTTAGCCTTTGGATCACCTCAGTAACCACACAACCTTTTTTCTTCCAGTTATGACATGCACTGATTACATCCCAAGGCCAGCGAATGATTATACCTCACAAATGTACTCTGCAAAGTAAGTAAAGCTTTGGTGCTGAGCTCTGGAACTCCTGCTCCTTTCTGCAACAATCTTCTCGCATCTTTCTGTGTTCTTGGAATGCTGTGGATCACTTTCCTATCCTCTACCAACACAAACTCACTGCTGCAGGTGCTGAAGCTGATTGAGGCCTCCGCCTGGCTTCAGTGGCTGTTGATTTGTGATCAAAGGATAAATGAGCCCCTTGGAGTAGTTCACAGCACATTGGGCTTGGTGAGGGCTGCCCACTGAGGGGTCAGCAAACTGGACAGGTGAATGTAAGGGATTCCCTTAAAGCAGAAGATTCCTGGGGATTCCTTTAAAGCAGAAGATTCCTGGGGGATTCTCTATGCCAGCAGAGGGTCTCCTCATTGTTCGCCTCTTTGTGGATCTCCATCATCTCTCCCTGTTGCACCACAGCAGGCACTGATCCCCTCTGCTTGCTTTTGTGTGGTCTCTCTGTGTGTTCCAGTGGTTTTGACACAAACTACTGTGTTATGTCATAGTCATAGAACATCTGGCTGGAAGGGACCTCAGGAACATCTGGTGCAGTGTTTTATGGCAGCAGCCTGGGCTGGACAAGATGTCCCATTACCATGTCCAGCCAAATCTGAGAAGTGTCCAGTGCAGGTATAAATCTGCTGTACAGCTTAAATTTGAGTCCTTAGCTTTAGGAAACTGACTGCTTGTGCCTGTTGGAATAGGGAATTTGTTCTCCCCCTCTCTCCCTGCCTTCCCAGTCCTGGGATAGGCACTGGTGCCCCTGCATCACGGAGGAAAGGCTTTCACCTGGCATCGCTGCAAGAAGTGGGCAGAGAGAAACCCAAGAGCTTTGGGAAGCAGCAGCAGGTTGTTCCCCTGAGCCCTGTTGGGTTTCTTTCTAAAGCAGGGGGGTTTGGTGATTTCTGGGTTGCAGCTGCAAGATGCAGAGTGTAACAAGTTCTTGTCTGCTGTTGTCCTTTCTCTTGCACCAGGCCATATGCACACATCCTGTCTGTACCTGCCTCGGAAACCATCAGCCCCTACCCTGCTCAGGCTCAGTACCAATCCCTACAGCAGTCTCAGCCCTACACCATCTACCCCCAGACCACCCAAACCTATGGACTACCTCCTTTTGGTAAGAAGCAACTTTGCAAAGCTTCCTCAGTGCGGGCAGGTGTTGTCCTGTGTCTCGCTGCAAACCCAGTGTTCAGCCTGCGGCAGTGCGCTGGACAGCGGAGAGCCTGCCTGACCCAACTGTGCCTTAGTTCTGACCTCTGCCTGGGACTGCACCTTATAAAATACTCCTCACAAAGCTCTCTGCTCTGCCCTGCTGAGTCCACAGCTGCAGTACTGTGTCCTGTTTCGGGCTCCCCAGTTCAGGAGAAACAGGGACCTGCTGGAGAGAGCCCAACAGAGAGCCACAAGGATGATTTGGGGACTTGAGCATCTCCCTGCAGAGAGAGCCTGAGAGCCCTGGGGCTGGTTAGTCTGGAGAGGAGAAGGCTGAGAGGGATCTGAGCAATGTCTACAAATATCTGAGAGATGGGGGGCAAGTGGAGGGGGCCAAGCTCTGTGCAGTGGTGCACAGCAATAAGCCAAGTAGTGCTGGATACAAATTGGAACATGGAAGGCTCCACCTCAACACGAGGAGAAACTTCTGTGGTGTGAGGGTGCTGGAGGCCAGGAGCAGGCTGCCCAGAGAAGTTGTGGAGTCCTTCTGTGGAGACTTTCAGAATACACCTTGATGTGTTCCTGGGTGCCCTGCCCTGGGTGCCCCTGCTCTGGTTGGGGGGGGTTGCATTCAATAATCTCTGGAGGTCCCTTCCAACCTCTAATGTTCTGTGTTTCTCCTGCCATCAATTTGTCTCTCCTTGCAGCTTGCCAGATGATTCTTACTTTAGGAAGATCATTTTCTCCACTTGTGGTTTAGCTGTCTTTGGTCAAAGGCTCCATGTCCAGCTGGAGGCAGGTGGCAAGTGGTGTTCCTCAAGGGTCTGTCCTGGGACCAGTGCTGTTCACTGCTTTCATCAAGCAAGATTGGGGCACCCTCAGCACGTCTGCAGATGACACCAAGCTGAATGGTGTGGTTGAGAAGACTGAAGGATGGGATGGCATCCAGAGAGACCTGAAGAGGTGTCTGAGGAGAATCTCAGTGAGGTTCAATAAGGCCAAGTGCAAGGTGCTGCACCTTGCTCAGGGCAATCCTTGATATAAGTCCAGGCTGGGGGAGGAGGAGATTGAGAGCAGCCCTGCAGAGAAGGACCTGGGGGTGCTGGTTTAGGAGGAGCTGGGCAGAAGCCAGCAGTGGACACTGGCAGCTCAGAAGGCCAAGGGCAGCCTGGGCTGCATCAAAAGCAGCATGGACAGAGAAGGAGAGAGGAGATCCTGCCCCTCTGCTCTGCTCTGGGGAGACCTCAGCTGCAGGGCTGGGGCCACATACAGATGCCCCAACCCACAAAGAACATAGACCTGCTGGAGAGGGTCCAGAGGAGGCCACAAAGATGATCAGAGCCTGGAGAACCTCTGCTATGGGAACAGGCTGGGAGACTTGGGGGTATGCAGCCTGGAGAAAAGAAGGCTCCAGGGAGACCTTAAACCTTCAGTATCTGCAGGGCTCCTGCAGGCAGGCTGGGGAGGGACTGTTCAGAAGGGCCAGTGGGAATAGCCTGAGGGCAATGGTTTGGAACTGGAACAGGGCAGAGTTAGGTTGGACACTAGGAGGAAATTGTGCACAGTGAGGGTGGGGAGAGACTGGCACAGGCTGCCCAGGGAGGTAGTGGAGGCCTCATTCCTGGAGGCATTCAAGGTCAGAATTGCTGAGTCCCTGAGCAGCCTGCTCTGGTTGGAGGTGTCCCTGCTGCCTGCAGGGGGTTGGACAAGATGCCCTGGGAGGGTCCCTTCCAATCCAATGCAGTCTGTGAGGCTGTTTGGTTTCCTTGTCAGTGCAATCACAGCAGACAGCAGACCTCACCTTGCAGCATCTCTGCTGCAGGTGATTTGCCTTTCCTGCTGCCTGGCCAGGGTTAAGACTTTTTGTTTTTCCACCTTTCACCCAATGAACAGTTTGTGCTGCAACGTCTCTGTGATCACTAGGCATAGAAATCTGCTGAAGTTGCTTTAATCCCTGAGTCCTCTGTTAGCCATTGCAGTGTTTGCAGATGATTGCAGGGTAGGAGTCCTGCTGCAGCTGGATGGCAGGGGCTGAGCTTGTGCCTGCTTAATACTGCCTGGAGGGACACCCTGAGGTGTTGCTGTGGCAGCAGGCAGTGGCCATGCTGCTGCATGGGGCTCAGCAGTGCAGGCAAACACGTCCTAACTTCTGGGTGGGTTAGCTGGTGAAAGGAGCTCCTGCTCTGGCCTGGTACTCTTGTGTTCTGTGTGCTCAGGTCGGGGAAAATCCCATGGGATTTACTGTCACAGAGTCACAGAACGTTGGAGGTTGGAAGGGACATCCAAAGATCATCCAGCCCAAGCCTCTGCCAGAGCAGGGGCACACGGGACAGGGCACACAGGAATACATCCAGGTGGGCTTGAAAGGCTCCAGAGCAGGAGACTCCACAACCTCTCTGGGCAGCCTGCTCCAGGCTCCAGCCCCCTCACACTGCCAAAGTTTCCCCTGCTGTTCCCGTGGTACCTCCTCTGCTCCAGCTGGCACCCAGTGCCCCTTGTGCTGCCCTTGGCCACCCCTGGGCAGAGCCTGACTGTGTCCTGCTGACACTGCCCTGCACATCTTTAGCACAGCACTGAGGGCAGCCCTCAGGCTGCTCTGCTGCCAGCCCCAGCTCCCTCAGCCTGGCCTCACAGGAGATATTCACTGCCTGCAGCAGCTTTGGCTCTGTGCTGGACTCTCTCATGCAGTTCCCTGAGGTCCTTCTTGAGCTGTGGAGCCCAGAACTGGACACAACATTGCAGATCAGGGCAGAGCATAGGGAAGGAGAACCTCCCTCGGCCTACTAACCACAGCCTTCTAATACAGCCCAAGATGCCACTGGACTTCTTGGCCACCAGGGCACATTGTTAGCTTATGGGCATCCTTCTGTTCAGCAGGACCCCCAGGTCCCTCTCCTCTGATGCCCTGCATGTATGAAACTGGACAGCCAGCACTTGAACTCTCCATTTTTTATGTTCCCTTGCTTGATCTCCTATGTACAGATTGTGTCCTGTTGCCAGCCCTCCAGAATCTCTGGTGACAGAGGTGCTTTGTCCCTCAGCTCCAAACTCTAGTGAGAGGGGAGAGTGTCCCCCTGTCCAGCAGCACCTGTGCTGTCAGGGAGCTGGGAGGGAGCCAGGAGCTGTCTGCTGGCTGATGCTGCATGACCAAATGAAGACTGCAGATTGATCTTAGTGTGTCTAGGTGCAGAAGGGTTCAGCTTTCCTTAGCTGAAGAGCTGGATGGCTATGAATAAAAGCAGCCTTTGGTATGAGGCTGCTGAAGCAGGGACACCTCTCACTAACCCAGGTTGCTCAAGGCCTCACCCAGCCCTCTAGAAATTGAGTCCAACCCCCCTGCCTCAGCTCCAAACCATTCCCCCCTGGCCTGGCTCAAGACATCCTCATGCAAAGTCCCTCTGCAGCCTTCCTGCAGGCTCCCTTCAGGCACTGGCAGCATCTCTGAGCTCCCCCTGGAGCCTTCTCCTCTGCAGGCTGCACCCCCCCAGCTCCCTAAGCCTGTGCTCACAGCAGAGCTGCTCCAGTCCTAGGCTCATCTTTGTGGCCTCCTCTGGCCTCTCTCCAGCAGCTCTGTGCCCTCCTTCTGCTGGGGACAGCAGAGCTGGAGGCAGGATTGGAGGTGAGGTCTCAGCAGAGCAGAATCAAGAGGCAGAATCCCCTCTCCTGCTCTGCTGCCCACACTCCTCTGGCTGTTGCCCAGCACACAGCTGCCTGCTGGGCTGCAGGAGGGCACTGCTGGCTCCTGGGAAGCTGCTCAGCAACCAACAGCCCCAAGTCTCTTTCATTAGGGCTGCTCTCAACTCACTCTGCACCCAGCCTCGATTTGTGTCTGGGGCTGGCCCAACCCAGCTGCAGGACCTTGCACTGTGACTTGTTGAACCTTCTGCAGCTGGCACTGGCCACTTCTCAAGCCTGTCAAGATCCCTCTGGATGCCATCCCTGCCCTAAGTGAGTCCAGCACCACACAGCTTGATGTCATCAGCAAACCTGCTGTGAGGGTCCCCTCGATGCTGCTGCCCATGTCACTGACTGAGATGCTGAGCAGCACTGGTGCCAGGACAGACCTCTGAGGAGCTCCACTTGTCAGTCGTCTGCACCTGGACATTGTGCTGCTGATCACAACCCTTTGAGTCCATCCATGTGGCCAGTTCCTTACCCATCAGGTGGTCCTCCATCAAGTCTATGCCTTTCCATCTCAGAGCCAAGGCTGTTGTGCTGTTGGAAGTCACATGAGAAAGGTCAGGATGTGAAGCAGACCCCCATACCTGACTGGCTTTGTCTTTGTATCAACCTGGAGGTCAGGAAAAGGAGTTTCCTTGTGCTTGAGGGACCCGTGGGAGGAAAGGATGGCTCTGCAGTAACTGGGAGGTAAGGGCTGGGTCAGACAGTGTCTCCCAAACCTCCTTTGCCCTGTGTCAGGGCTGAGCTGCATTGCTCTGACTGATACTTGAGCACTGTAAAGTGGGAGCTTTGCAGGGTTAAGTGTGGGGCTGTTTTATGAGCACCTCAGGGCTGCTGTTGGTATTTGCTGCTTCTGCATTTCCAGCTTGGTCCCTGCCAGCAGGGTTCAGGCAGGGCTGCCCTTCCAGGGGTTTAGAACCAACCAACCCTCCCCAGCTCCTGTTATCAGGATGCTCTCAGGGTGGGTGAGGGCCCGGCTGGCTCTGTGCACATGCCCTGGGGAGCCAAAGCTCTCTGCGTGTTGTGTTTTCTGAGCTCCTTTCAGGAGAGCTTTTCCTGGGAGGCTGAACCAGCGTGGGCAAGTGGGATGCTATGTCCATGCTCAGCTCTCCAGTCAGCAGTGCAGTTTGTCTGCTAGATGCCATGACCCTGCTCACTGTGTCTGAAGCGCTGGGTGTTGGCCCAGTGCTCTGTGTGTGTGGCCCCATGTTGTGTTTGCTGGAAGGTTCTGCCCTTCCCTGGGTGCCTGCCCTTCTGTTCACAAAATCACAGAGCCTTACGGGTTGGAAGGGAGCTCAGGAGGTTGAGGCCAGGACAGGGCACATCCAGGGGGGTCTGGAAAGTCTCCAGAGAAGGAGACTCCACAGCCTCTCTGGGCAGCCTGCTCCAGGCCTCCAGCACCCTCACACTGCCAAAGTTTCCCCTCCTGTTCCCGTGGCACCTCCTCTGCTGCAGCTGGCACCCAGTGCCCCTTGTGCTGCCCTTGGCCACCCCTGCGCAGAGCCTGGCTGTGTCCTGCCGACACTGCCCTGCACATCTTTAGCAGCAGTCAAGGCAGCCCTCGGGCTGCTCTGCTCTGTCATCCCAACAACCTCCTGGGTTCCAGCTTGTACTCAGTGTTCCTTGTTGTGTCCCTGGGCACCATCAGAAAGAGCCTGGCACCTTCATCCTGACAGCCATCCCTCAGCTATTTATAGACACTGATCATGTCCCCTCTCAGCCTTCTCCTCTCCAGACTGAACAGCCCCAGGGCTCTCAGTCTCTGCACAGCAGAAATGTTCCAGTCCCCCAGGCCACCCTCTCATCTCCCAGTGGATGCTGCCAGCAGACCCTTCTGTCTCTTGGTGCTCTCCCTTCCCCTGGTCTGTTTGCTGTCCATTGCCAGTTTGTTGTGGCTCTGCTCTGTGCTGCTCTCAGTGTTCTCAGGCGGTTTGGTCTGCTGGGTGCTGGGGATTTTAAAGGCAAATCTGTCACTGTCTGTAGGTGTGGTGCTTAGGGCCATAGTTTAGTGGTGGTTTGGCAGTGCTGGCTTCAGGGTTGGACTCCATGTTTTAAAGGTCCTTCCCAAGGCAGCTGACTCCCTGACCCCGTAAACAAGCAGCTAGAGATGAGACACAGGGAATTGGCTTTCCTGTTCTCTTCCTGGCACTGGGTCAGGATGCACAGAGCCATCAAAGGTGCCTTAAAAACCACAGAGCAGGATCCTGGAAACCTGAGATGTATAAATTTATATGGTGAAGAAAAGGAGGCTGAGAGGAGACCTCACTGCCCTCTGCAGCTGCCTGAAAGGAGATTGGAGTGAGGCTGCTGTTGGCCTCTTCTCCCAAGTAACCAACAACAGGACAAGAGGAAATGGCCTGAAGCTGCCATTAGGTTGGAGCCTGGGAGAAATTTTTTAACTGCAAGAGTGGTCAGGGATTGGCACAGGTGCCCAGGGAGGTGTTCAAAAGTTAGTGGATGTGGCACTGCAGTACACGGTCTGGTCAAGGAGCTGTTGGGCAGAAGGTTGGACTCGATCTTAGAGGCCTTTTCCAATCCAAGCAATCTCTGATTCCATCCTCGTGGGAATGCCCTCTTGAGGTGGCAGGCCAAGATGTTGGGAAAGGGCTTTCAGGCTTTTGGGGGTCAGGAGGCAGAGTCTGTAACATTTGTTGGTGGGGCAGGGGGTGGGGGTGTTTTAGGGGTGTTTTGGTGGTGTCTGTATTGGAGTGGGAGGGATTTTATGGTTTTTAATCCAAAGGTTCTGGAATTCAGGGATACTTGGCTGCTTCTGAGTGTAGCAGCAGGAGTTCCTCTGAAGACCTGGGCAAGAGCAGGATCTGTCAAACATATGAAATGCAATCAGCCATGGGCAGGCCTTGGTGTGGTTTTGAGGTCTCTTCGTAAATATCTGAATTTTCAGTCTGAATGTAACTGTTAGAAAGAGTTCCAAAGTGCTCTTTGCAGCCCTGGAAGTCAGGCAGGAGTGCTGCCTGCTCAGCACTCGGTGTGGGCATGCACAGTCCAGAGGACGCTCTATGAATTCTCTGCTCACAGAATCTCCTCTGAGCAGCTGAGGAGTTGGGCAGCTTGGTCAGAGGCTTGGCCCAGAGGTTTCCATGGCTCCCTGCAGCATGTTGGCTTCTCAGCCAAGGAGGCAGGAGGGGCTCTGTAACTGCAGAGCAGATGTGTTCAGCCATGAGGTTCCAGCAAAGTGACAAACAGTTGTGACCTTAGGATCCCTGTGGGCAGGAGGCAGCTTTCAGAGCTGCCACCTGTGCTGGTGCCAGTTTGTCGCCTCTGTTTTTGGATGGTGTTTGTGCATTGTTCTGCCTGGGACATACTTCTGGTCTGGAGAGGTTCCATGGGTGGTGCTGTAGCAGATGCTGCCAGAGTTGCTGTGGGTGTGATGGTTGGACTCAGGAAAAGCTCCGGGTGGGTTGGCCTGTGTGGGGCCTTTCCATCTACATGCATTTGTCCTGTGACATTCTGTGCCCCAGCCACAGTGCCACCATGGGTATGGAGGGCTCTTGTCTCCTCCTGCTGTCCTTGAGGCTGTGCTGGCTTTTAGAGCCATCCAGAGCAGAGGGACTCCTGCCCCCATGCCAGGTGCCTGTGCTGGGAGAGGCCAGAGGGACAGTCACAGGAGACAGGGGCTGGAGGATGCTGTAAAACACAACCCGAGGCAGCTCCTGCGCTCACATCCAGCCTGCCCTGCCAACACCTCTGCACACACAGAGCAGAAGGGACCTTTGGAGGTCACCTGGGCCACCCCTCCCCAGCTGCGTGTGTCTGCCCTGCTGCCACCCTCCCATCTGTTCATTGTCTGCAGCATTCAGAGTTGGTTTGTGTTTCATGGACATGGCACTTTTGTGTGTCCTGGTCCCACCTCCCGCTGCCGCTGTCTGTCCTTGCCCCTCTGTCTTGCACTGTGAGGAGCTGTCGGTCCCTGTCCCCTCTGCAGCCTGCTGACACATTTGGCTGTGGTAGCTCTCTCCTTCCAAACTGAACATGTGCAGCTGCACCCACTCTGCTGAGGGCATCTCGGCTGTGTTTCACTCTGGAGTTGTGCCATGCAGCCACACTCTCCAGAGTCAGCCTCTACCTGTGCTTTGGTACCACAGTTCTAGAGCTTTAAGCAGTGATAAAGATACAACAGGAGAGTCCAAGCACCACAGCCCTGTTGTGGCTGCAGGAATGACTTCCTTTGACTTGCAAGTGGCACTTTGAGATCAAGGCAGGATTCAGTCCTGGCTGAGCTCTGGCACTTCTTGCTCTTGCCCAGCTCTGAGTTTCCCCTGGGGCTTCTGGATCAGAAACTTGGAGCCCACAGCCCCTGGCTCATCCTGCTGCTGGTGGCTTCTGCAGCCTTGGCACTGGGTCTGGGGGGTTAAGAAGGAGGTGGTCTTTCTGCAGGCCCTGAGCTTTGTGTCTAGCTCCAGATGTCCTTTGTCACTCTGCTCTGCACAGTCCTGCTAGTTTTTAAGTAGATCCTCTCCACTGATTGCTGCTTTCTAACCATGGCCAAGAAGTGACTTTGACTTCAGCTGTAGGTCTGGAAACACACAAAAGAGGAGCCCTGAAGAAGCAGGCCTGGCCTGAGCTGCTGCAGGCAGCAGGTTTCACCCTGTCGGTGCAGCAGACCTCAACATGGTACCTGAGCTGCAACCACCGCCTGTGTGCCTGCTGCAGCTGGACTGCAGCCTCCCTGCCAGCACTGTGCTTTGCTCAGTGTGTGCCAGCTGCTCTCCAGGGTGGGCAGCAATCTGGAAGAACACTCAGATATTTTTCCCTTCCTGTTTTTTTTTGAGCTCTAGATTCAGTGTTGTTGGTTTATGGAAATTACTGACTTGTGGCTTGGTTTGAAACACTTCCCCCAAAGCACAATGAAGTTGTGGAAGTGTTCACCTCGACCTTAACACAGACCAACTTCAGCCTTGCCATCTGATAGCTGAGGGCATTTGCAGCTGTGCTGCCCAGCCCAAGCCTCAGGGGGATTGGCAGCTCCTTCAGACCAAGGAGGCAGGGAATCTTACTGGGAAGGAGATCTGTGGCTGAAAGCCTTGGAAATTGGTCTTGTTGGTGCTTCTAATTCTCTCTTTTCCAGCAGCTCTAATTCATGCACAGCCTGGCAGTCAGCACTCCTGCAGCAGGTTAACATCTGCCCTGTGTGATTTGTTCCTTGCTTTTGTGACAAGCAAAGCATCTTAACCTGAGCTAGCAGCATGCTGCCTGGTCCCAGCATACTTGTTTGTAACTGGTCCAATTTATCCAATTCAGGTGCACTGTGGCCAGGTATGAAACCTGAAAGTGGTTTAATTCAGACTCCATCTGCAAGTCAGCACAGTGTTCTTACCTGCACTACAGGCTTAACCACAAGCCAGCCCAGCCCAGCACATTATTCTTATTCCATGGAAGGTAACTTGGCATGGTTTTTATCTGCATCTCTCTCCACCTAACTGAGTCCAGACCCCACAAACAGAGAGCCTTGCACGTTTGCTCCTGGGTTGTGCATGCTCCTGTCTGCTTGGCTTCTCTTCTCTGTGTATCTTTGGCTCTGTGTTTGCTGCATAGCTCTGTGTGCCCCAGGCTGGCTTGTTGGTGCCATGCTGATGGACTGAACAGGGTGAAGAGCAAATGGGAAGGGAAGAGGAGAGTAAATGTTGTGTTCTTGCATGCTGTTACTGGGAGTGTTCTTGCAGCTCAAGGTCTTCCTTGGTGGTCTTTAGCTCGATGTCAGGAATGCACTGACTGATGCTGGATTTGTAAACAAAGGCTCTGTATTGTTTCTGCAGGTAGATGCTCTTAGACAGGACACATTCCCCTTCCCCCCAGCGCAGCAGATCTGCCAGAAGGTGAACTTCTGTGTACAGAACTAGCCTACAAATACTGCAGCTGCAGGCAGTGGCACAGCTAAGAGGCAGGTGCTGAGCTCCACCAGCTTCCAGAGCAATGTCTCAGTGAACAATGAACCTGGCTACTGAGGGAAAATCTTTGCAAACTGTGGGGTTTAGGCAGGATTTTTGCCATTGATGTTTGGGTGGTGAAAATGAAATGCAGACTTGTCTCTGCCTGCAGTTTCTAAAGAGCATTTCTGGAATTCTTCATCTGTTTCTTGTGTGATATCTTCATAGAATAATTCAGGGACTTCAGGAGATCTTTAGCTCAGCCTCTTGCTCAAAGAAGAGTTGATACTGAATTCAGGACTGGGTTGCTCAGGGCTTTATACAGTTGCATCTCAGAACCCTCCGAGGATGGAGACTCCAGCGGTTCCAGAGCCTCGCTGTCGCCATGGGGAAGCTTTTCCCTTTGTGCAGTTGGAGCATCCTCTCTTTCCTGTTGGAACACTTTCTCCTCTTCTCCTGCTGTGCACCTGCAAAAAGAAGCTTGGCTCCGTCTTCTTGATAACCTCTCTGCAGGTGCCAGCAAGCTTTGGTCGGGTCCCCAAAGCCATCTCTTCTCCAGGCTTAGACAGTCCTGCTGCCCCCAGCTGCCTCTCACAGGGCCCATGCCCCAGCTCTTTGTCAGACCCTCTGCATTTTATCAGGAGGTTTCTTGTGCTGCAGGCCCCACACTGAAGGCCATATCCAGGTGTGGTCTGCTGAGTGTAGAGCAAAGGGAGATAACTGAAAATGAGCAGTGAGTGGGGCTGAGCATCTTCCACTGAGCAGAGGGAAGGCTGTGTGGGGCTTGCCCAGCCTGCACCACTAACACTGACTGGCCCAGAATCACATTTCTCCTTGCTTTGCTTTTCACCTCTGTGACACAAGCAGAGCAGCACTGCAGGTACCAACCTGCCTCAGACACAGCTCTCCGCAGGACTGCCCTGGCAGAAGTGGCTCAGTGTCCGTAGCACACACTTGAAATGCCAGGAGCAATTCTGCAGGAGGTGACTCCTGGCGGGCTTCAGGGATGTGCCATGGTGAGTGCCCGAGGCCCTGGGCAGGGCCACCCTCAGATGGCTCTGCAGAAGGATTCGGAACCGTTTGATGCCTGTGAGAATGCGAGGTGAGAGTTTCCCTGCACTGCTGCTGGCAGGTGTGCAGAAATCACCTGAGATGTGTCAGTGCTGTTGCTGCTTTGGATAACTTTCACAGCCCAACAGAAAAGTCTTCCTGATGGCATTTCCTGTCTTTCCTTTTTGTCACATCAGCAAGCAGCCAGCTGAAGGGTCAGGCCAGTCCTTCAGCTGGTGCTACCGAGGTGGTGGAGAGCAGGAGCTGGCAGGCTCTTTTCTCCCCAGTCAAACCAGCAGGTGCCCAGCTGTAGGCTGCTGCTGTCCCACCTGCTGTGCATTCCAGAGCAGGGCTCTGGCTTCCTCTGCAGATGCCAGACAGAAGCAGTGTGAGACCTGAACCCTGGGCAGAGGTCAGAGGCACTTCAAGGACTGAGAACTTGGCTGCCTCCAGCTGTGGCCATGGTGGCACAGTGCAGAGGCTCTTGGAAGCACTGGGAGCCTTGTGGGAGGAATGGCTGCTCTTGCCTCCTCTTCCTCTCCTGTGAGAGCAAAGCAGCCAAGGGAAGGACCAGATGCATTCATTGCAAGGTCCCTTCCCAGCAGCCGGTGGGAAACAGCTGAAACAGCTTTGGAAAGGACTGCTGCAAAGCTGAGTGGGATGAGAGGCAGGGGACGGAGGCAAGGATGTGAGGTCTGAGGGTGAGCTCAGCAGATGAGGGAGAAAGACAGGAGATGAGAAGACTCACAACAGCTTCCAGGGGATGCTTTGCTGATCTTTTAAAGCTGGAAGTTGTCCCTTTTGGCACATTAGTGCCAAACCTTCTTACATGTTTTTGGCCCATTCACTGACCCAGGGTGCCAGAAGGAATTGGTTCCTCTGCAGTGGGAGCTGCTGTAGAGCTGTTGTGCAGCACTGTGCAGAGGATAATGCACACAGAGCAGCATTAGGCTCAGCACTGCAGTGAGGATGAGCTCTGGCCAGAATCCCAGCACTTGGAATCTTTCTCCTGTGATTTCTGAGCTTCTGTTCTCTGTCTGAGTGGAGGAGCAGCCTCTTCAGAGCACTGCAGATGAGAGTCTCTCATAATCTTGAGAGAGGAGGTAAAATAATCTGTCTTCTGGATAATTCAGCTTCTTCAGTTTTGCAACAGGGAGGATCTTTTCTGGAGAGCTGCACTTCACAGTGCCCTAGGCAGTGACATTTTCTTGCCCATGGCAGGTCCAGCTGGAAGGAGTTCTGCTTGGAAACTAACCTCTGTTCTCCAGCAGCTGCTTATGAGGGTGCCTGTGATGGGTGCCTTTCTCTTTCAGCTGTGCTTCTAGCAGCAGCACAACTTCTGTAGATACTTGAGCATCTTCATCACCACTGTTGCTGTTCTGTGCAGGTTTCCTTCCCTTTTTCTCAGTGTTCTCCTCATTCCCAGGGGCTGCCTCGTCTTTGTTTCTGTGCCCACAGAGATGCCACCCTTCACGTTTCTCACTCTTGTAACTGCTGCAGCTCTTCCAAGATCTATTTCTTCTGGTTTTTGTCTTTTTGAGGCGTATTTTGGATCCCTTCTTTCCAGAAGCCGCTCAGCAGCTGCTATCTGTGCTTGCCATCTGGCAACGTGCCTTGGTGCAGAGCTGATGGTGGAGCCTGTTTCCTTGTGCTAGAAAGACTGAAACCTGCAGAAGCTTGAGTTCTTCAGGCATGCATGGTACCTGCAGAGAGTGAGTGCTTGCCCCAGAGTGCAGGTGAAGCAGGAGATCCTGTGGATTCCTGCCTTTTCAGCAGCATTCAGAAGATTCCTGCCTTTCAGAACAAGTGGGGTTTGTTTTATTTGTGTCCAGAGGAAGAAAACTTGACAAAACAAGACATTTCTTGGGAGCACCTGGTTTAGTACATCCTGACTTTGTTCATGCTGCTTTCATTATTTGTTGTCACTAATCCTTGAGGGTCCCAGAAGCCCTTGTGGAGCACTGCTTAATGGGGTAAACCTGCTCAGTGACTGGTGTGCTTTGATGGTGCTCTGGAAGCCTCTTGTGTATTAGAAGAACCAAAATCAGTAACCTGAGGGCTGCTAAACATCTTAAAGTTCATACAGATGCTGGTATTTGGCCTGCAAGCTGTGGAGAATCTGTTGTAGGGAGTCTGTCTCTGGGGAGCTGCTCAGTCTCTGCAGGAGGAAGCAGCCTGCCCAGACCATTTGAAGTGTTTCTCCTATTCCCTTCGATATTTTAATCTAGGCAGAATAAATGTACCAGGTCCAACGGAGAGAGTTTCTCTGTCAGAGCTGATCTAAACACACCCAAATCCCTTTTCCTGATTTTTTCTGATGAATCAGCTGCTGCTAACTGACCATCAGAGTGTGATTCCCATCTTCTCAAAAAGCCACTTTAATCAGGCTGCAGTTGCTTAGCCAGCGTGGGGGGAGAAGCTTTCTGAAGCCCCCTGCTTTCTTCAGAGATGCTCTGATGGCTTTCCCTGTCAGCCCAGCTGAAGGCTCACTGGTTTCAAAACACACCTCAGCTCTTTTTGGGCTTTCCCAAGCACAAATGCTTCCATGTGGTCCTAGTAAGTGCTTGTTTCACAGCTGGGGTTGGTCTTGTCTCTTAAACCCTTTTAGAAGCGTTCACTGCAGTCATTCTTCACTTTACAGCATCAACCACCAGTGCCAGCCCAGCCTCCACCGCCTCAACCGTGGTCAATATTTCCACGTCGGCAGTAGCCAGCATCTCACAGGTAAAGCCTCTCCCTTGCGTCTCGCCTTCAGCTCTGTCTTGACATTGCTCTTAACTGGCAGAGGAAGGACACAGTTGTGCATCACTCCAGGTGGAGCACCACGAGGACTGGAGCTGCAGGGCTCAGGATGTAACTCAAGGTTAGCAGAGTTACTCTGCGGTCTCTTTGCCCAGAACCCCTCTCCCTTTGGCCTTCACCACAAACTCCCTGCAGCTGTTCAGAGCCATTTCCTTGTCTGCAGATTGTGTGGTGAGTCTTACACAGGGCACTGAGGGCTCTGCAAGGGAGACTGGAGAAGAAACAACGGCACAGTTTTGAGAACCAGGCCTACAGAGAGGATTCTGGGTGGATGTTGTTTCAATGCCTTTGTTCTACCCCGGCAAGAAAGCAGCAATAGGTTGTGCACAAGCAACCCCCCAAGTAAAGCAGAGATGCCTTCTGATGGTGCTAGAATAAAACAGTCAGAAAGCCTGCAGGCAGCACAGAGGCCTTCCCCTGCCTGCCCTGCTGTAGGTGGCGCATGGCACTGTTAGCAGTTAGCTGCCATTCTGCACAGTGAGATATCCAGAGGAGCCCTGTGGGGTCATAGCTTTGCAGAAGGAGAAGGTAGGAGGTGTGGGGAAGGCAGTGGGCACAGGAAATCCACCTCTGCTGTTGCCTTTTAAGATTTCTCTCATTAGCATAAGCTTAGAGCTGTAAGGGAGAAAAGATTTTCTTTCAGTACTGCAGACCAAGGTCCCTGGTTCACAAATCCAGGTTCCCACCCAAGAGGAGCTGGAAGAGTGCCTTGGCATTTGAGGGGCTGCTGTCTCTATGCCAGTGCTAGAAATCAGAATCCTCAAGCACAGCATGGGGTGCTTGGTGCCCCCCATGAGTGAGTGCCCTTCAGAACTGGGCACCTTTCAAATCATTGCTCATAGAGGTCAGGATAAGAGCACAGGCAGTTTATCCTATAGCTCTTGTGGCTGGGGTTGCACCCTCAGCCTGTGCCAGGACCATTCTGTTGCTGTCACTACATCTGGTGTCAGAGGGTAAAGCGCAGGACGGAGCCACACATGCAGCAGAGCAGAGTGGCCTGGAGGTGTCCCCTCCACACTGCCCTCTTACTGCCAGCCACAATAAACTCATTATGAGAGAAGCTGGGGGTAGAGGCCCTGTGCTTACTGGCCTGCTGTCTGCAGAACCTGCCTGTCCTGGGAGGGGGGCCACTGTGGCTGTCTCAAGCACTCTGGGGGCTGCAGAAGGCAGCAGCATGCAGACAGGCTGTGCTGCTGCTGCACTTTGGCTTTGGCAGGTGGATTTAGGGCAAGAATTGTCTCAGTGCGCAGCGTTTGCTGAAGGAAGCTTCCTCTCATAACTGCTTCTTTCCTCTGACAGGAATATCCTACCTACACCATCCTTGGCCAGGGGCAGTACCAGCCGTGCTACCCCAGCTCTGCCTTTGAGGTCCTACCAGCAGCAGACAGCAGTGCAGAGAGCGCAGCGCTGGCGGCAGCGCCGTACCCCAGCGACAAGCCTGGCACCATGGTGCCCACACAGGTGGTGCAGAGACATTCCTCTGGTAAGGGCTGCAGCTCACAGCGGGCTGCAGGACACCTGTGACAAACAGCACAGTGTGCAGGCCTGGGGAGGACTTGTGCACAAAAGGTAGTTGCATCACTGCTGTCCTGGATAGGGCATTTGCCTTCTGTTGCCATTGGTTGTTGACTTGGGCTACAGGGCAGCTGGTGACATCCATGGCTCCGGCTGGCTCCTTCCCTCCTGCAGCCGGGTGTTGGATCTCTGGCAGCCGTGGCACCGCTGCCAGCCCCAGTCAGAGCAGTCCTCTGGCATGCATTTTCAAGAGCTGTAGTTTGTCCATCACCTCTGCCATGCCCAGGAGTACATTGCTTTCTCTGCTGCATCACTCAGACCGGGTTTGAAAACACAGCTGCAGTGGGGCTGGGATCTCAGTGTCTGCATGGGGCTGGATGTCAGTGCCTGCAGTGGGGCTGGGCTGTGTCTGAGTGGGACTGGGCTGTCAGGCTGTTTGGCAGCAGCACAGCGCCTTGGCGGTTAATGCACCACATTAGCTCTATGCATTGGCTGCTGTTTGTCGCCCAAAGGCTTGGAGTGCCGCAGCAGTGAGCAGTGGCTGGAGGTGGAGCCAGCCATGGTAGTGGTGTTCTGTGTGGCACAGAACAGAGGGTATTTGGCCAGCCCAGGACACCCGGGAGGAGCAGCAGCATGAAATGCTTCCTGTGCGCGTTCACTGCACACAGGAAGGGCTTCTGATGCTCACAAAAGTGTTTAAAGGGCCAAGGGAGTGATGAAGCAGCTCCAGGGCAGGGAGACCTCAGGGAAGTTACAGCCTCAGGCCAGAGGCTGCTGGATCCTTGGCTTGGTACTGCAGGCAGGGTGCAGTGAGCAGCTCAGCTCTGGGGAACTGAGCCAAGGAGACACAGTTTGGAAATGCTGGGACAGAAAATCGGGGTTTGTGTTGTGGTGGGGGTTCAGCTGCAGCAGCAGAGTAGCATCTTACCTGCTGCAAAGGAGCTGTGTGCCCAAAGGCTGTGAGCTTTACTCTGGTGTTTTGAGATGTGAGAGGCGAGAGCTGTGTGGCTGCTTTCTTCTAGGAGACGCATCCACAAGCCCTTCATTGTCAAGAGCAACAGCAAGTAAAGAGTTAGATGAGCAGGCAAGAAAAAACACCCCTGGGAAGAACAGAGGGAAGAGGAAAGCAGACACCTCCTCTTCACAGGACAGCGAGCTGGAGGTAAGCAATGACCTTGTTTTCTACAGGCAGCATGCCGGGGGGGTGTGGTAGTGAAAGTCCTTCTCTCTTTCTTCCCATCTCCGTGGAGATGGAAGGGGATCAGAGAAACCTTGAAAAGTCTTCTACTCCAGCCCTGCCCTTCAGCCAGCAGGGACAGCTGCAGCTTGAGCACCTTGCTCAGAGCCCAAAACAACCTGACCTGCAATGGTTCCAGGGATGGGGCAGCTCCCACCTCTCTGGGCAACATGGGCCAGGGTCTCACACCTTCAGAATAGAAAATGTCCTCCTTATATCTAGTCCAAATCTCCCTCTTTTAGTTTAAACCATCATCCTGTGTCCTGTCACAGCAGGCCCTGCTGAAAACTCCCTCCCCAGCTTTCTGATCAGCCCCTTGAAGCACTTGAAGACCACAAGAAGTTCTCCCTGAAGCCATCTCTTCTCCAGACTCAACAGCTCAAGTCTCTCAGCCTGGCCTCACAGGAGCACTGTTCCATCCCTCTGATAATTTTCGTAGCCCTCCTCTGGCCCTGCTCCAAGAGGTCCTCTACTGAGAGATCATTTAGGACATTTGTCAGACCCATGTTGTCTGAGAGATGGCCCAAACTGACTTCTGCACTGATCCTTGACAAGCATCACCTAAGCCTGTCTGGAAATCCCCATGGCATTAGCAAAGACCTCAGGATCTCTCTAGCCCAACCTGCTGCTCGGGTCAGAGCTGCCTCCGTCACTGGAACCATGGCTTTGTCTTGCTGAGGCTTGCAGCCTCCAGGGCTGAAGATGCTGTATGTGTCTAGTGATCTGTGCCAGGACATCTGTGGCCACCTGGGAAAGGAGGATTTCTGCCTCCAGATGGACTGTCCCAAGCTGTAAATTTCCCCTCCTTTTCCCATGGCAATTTCCCACCTGCCTCTAATGAGAAGAACATCCTCTGTGTGGCTCCCCTTCAGTTAGCTGTGGCCTGGTGTTAGCTCACCCTGAGTCTCCTCTTTGCTGAGGTAAACCCTCACAGCTCACTCAGCCTCTCCTCTAGGCTACTGATCACAGAATCACAGAACTTAGAGGTTGGAAGGGACCTCCAGAGATCATCAAATCCAACCCCCCTGCCAGGGCAGGGTCACCCACGGCAGGGCACACAGGAACACAGCCAGGTGGGTTTGGAAAGTCTCCACAGAAGGACTCCACAACCTCTCTGGGCAGCCTGCTCCAGGCCTCCAGCACCCTCACACCACAGAATTTTCTCCTCCTGTAGAGGTGGAACCTTCTGTGTTCAAGTTTGTGCCTGTTGCTCCTTGGCTTATTGCTGTGCACCACTGCACAGAGCTTGGCCCCTCCACTGCCCCCCACCCCTCAGCTATTCATAGACATTGCTCAGATCCCACTCAGCCTTCTCCTCCCCAGACTATCCAGCCCCAGGGCTCTCAGCCTCTCTCCACAGGGAGCTGCTCAAGTGCCCCAATCACCCTCGTGGCTCTCTGCTGGACTCTCCCCAGCAGGTCTCTGTCTCTCCTGAACTGAGGAGCCCAAAGCTGGACACAGTATTGCAGCTGTGGTCTCAGCAGGGCAGAGCAGAGGGGGAGAAGAACCTCCCTAACTCTGCTGGACTTTTCTTGCTGCCCCCCAGGTTGCCACAGGCTCTCTTGGCCCAAGGGCACATTGTTGCCCATGCAGAACTTGCTGCCCACCAGCACCCCAAAGTCTTTCTCCACAGAGCTACTCTCCAGCAGGGCAGCCTCAACTTGCACTGGTGCCTGCTGTTGTTCCTCCCCAGGGGCAGGACCCTGCACTTGTCCTTACTGAACCTCATGAGGATCCCTCCCCCCAGCTCTCAGCCTGTCCAGACCTCGTTGGGTGGTAGCACAGTCTGAGGGGTCTCAGCCACTCCCCAGTTCTGTATCATCAGGAACCTGCTGAGGGTGCACTCAGTGCCCTCATCCAGGACATTGATAAAGATATTGAACTAAACTGGACCCAGCACTGATCCCTGGGGATCACCACTGGGCACAGGCCTCCAACCGGTCTCTGTGCCACTGATGACAACTCTCTGAACTCTGTTGTGGAGCAGTTTTCAATCCAGCTCACAGACCAAGCCTCTGTGCCACATCTCCTGATTCTGTGAGGATGTTATGGAGACAGCATCCAAAGCCTTGCTGAAGCCAAGGCAGATAACAGCCACAGCTCTGCCTTTGCCTGCCCATTTGGTCATGGTATCACAGGAGGCTATCAGCTTAGTCAAGGAAGAGCTCCCCTTGGTTAACCCATGCTGGCTACTCCTGATAACTCTCTTCCATGTGATTAGACACAGCCTCCAGAAGGAGCTGCTCCATCACCTTTCCAGGGATGGAGGTGAGGCTGACTGGGCTGGAGCTGCCTTTGTTGCAGACTCTGAGCCAGTCGCAGGCACCTGCTGTCTCGGCAGCCTTTTGCTGTTCACTCTCAGATTCCCTCACACCCTTGTGGAACTGGGGATGCAATCTCAGGTGACTTTGCCAGTGCCCAGCAGGGTGAGGCAGCACTTTCCTTCTGCCAGCTTGGCACACTTGGTGCTCTTCAGCACACCCTTCACCTTACCACAGAGAGTGCCAGCTTGCACTGCGCCTTGTGTCTGCTGTGCCCTGAGCTCCTAGCCTGGGCAAACACAAGAGTCCTTCCACCCTGCGAGCAGAAACTGCAGTTGCTCACCTTCTCCCTACTGTTCTCAAGTCTACCCAAGTCCTTTACTGGGACTCTGCTCTGCTTCATGGCACAGCAGCAGTTTCCTTACTGCCAGAGTGGCCAGGCACTGGAGCAAGCTGCCAGGGAGGTGATGGAGTCACTGGTGAGCAGTGGTGTTCAGAGCTGGGCAAAACAACCAACCCCAAAGTTAACTCTAAAGCTTACTCCTTGTTGGAGCTGCGTGCTTGGAGTAGCTCACCTCTGACCTGCTCTTGTTCCCTCTGCAGCGAGTGTTCCTGTGGGACCTGGATGAGACCATCATCATCTTCCACTCGCTTCTCACAGGCTCCTATGCCCAGAAATATGGCAAGGTAATGTCTGTGTGTGGGAGACAAAGCCTCTGCCCTGCCGAGTGAAATAGGCCCCTCTGGAGCAGGGGCAGGAGCTGCTGCTGTGTGAAATGTACAAGGGGATGCACTTAACTCTGGGCAGTTTGGGTTGTGGAGGGAACACAGATTTTGGCTTCATGCACAGCAGGGGTGTGGACATCAGCAGCAGTGCAGGTCTTAGAATGTCTGAGTGGCTCTGTCACCACTGGAAGTGGCTGAGGTCATGGCACACAGGGAAAGGAAATCTTTTGTCTTCAGCATACGGAAGGTTTGTTCCACCTCTGAAGATGCATCAGGCCCTACTGTGCAGTACTGAAGTGGTTTATGACGTGGGGCAGTGTCTTATCAGGAGGTGGATTTTCAGGTTTGAAACATTAGGGAAATTGGAGTTCCCATCACTGAGTGCAGAGGGAATTCTGTCAGGCTTCATACAGAGGGGAAACTGTGCAGTGTGACTGGTGGCAAATGTCTCCCAACCGCCTGCCCCCTGTGACCCCAGGGTATTTACATTTTCTCTTCTTGCTTTGCCAGGATCCCACTCTAGTGATTGGCTCAGGTCTGTCGATGGAGGAGATGATTTTTGAAGTAGCTGATACTCATTTGTTTTTCAATGACCTGGAGGTAGGTGGGAAATGATTTAGAAAGGCAAAGCTGTGTAGATAGAATCACCCTGCACCATTTGTCATAGACTCACAGAATGGTCTGGGTTGGAAGGGACCTCCAGAGCTCATCCAGTCTAACCCTCTGCAGGCAGCAGGGACATCATCCACTGGAGCAGGTTGCCCACAGCCCTGTCCAGCCTCACCTTGAATATCTCCAGGGATAAGGCCTCAAACACCTCCCTGGGCAGCCTGTGCCAGGCTCTCCCCACCCTCACTGTGCACAACTTCCTCCTGGTGCCCAACCTAACTCTGCCCTGTTCCAGTTCCAAAACATTGCCCTCGGCCTGTCCCCACAGGCCCTTCTGAACAGTCTCTCCCCAGCCTGCCTACAGCTCCCCGTCAGGTACTGAAATGCAGCTCTAAGGTCTCCCTGGAGTCTTCTCTTCTCCAGGCTGAACAGCCCCAGCTCTCCCAGGCTGTCCCCATAGGTGCTCCAGCTTCTGATCATCTTCATGACCCTGAACTTCCTGACTCCTGTCTTTGATGTGAGTCCACAGATAAGGACTCATGAACCTAATTTGTCGAATTTACAGAAGCAGTTTAAAGCTTAGGAGAGATGAATCTGGCAGCAAACAGTCGATGCTGCACAGTCCTGGGAAAACAGAATGGATTTGTTGATGCAAAGAGAACTTAAATGAAGTTGCATTTGTGGCTGTGGCTGCCTGCAGCTCACTGTGAGCTCTGCAGAGCAAGCAATGGCAGTTACCTCCCTGCCCAAGAAGCAGCACGCAGAGCACCAAATGCAGTCTCTGGTGCTGGAGAGGTGGACACTGCTGTATCACCACTGTGATCAGCAGCAGCACTGAGTGCTCTTGGACAGGCCTGGTCCTAAGGTATTTGCAGCTTATTGCTGGGTTAAACCAGCTGTGCTGAGCCCCTGAGCCTTGGCAGTGCCACCACACTGCTGCTCCACTGCAGGGCTTGTGCTATGCCTTGTGCTGCTGGGGTGTCGATGCTTGCCAGGTCACCTGGGCTTGGGGGATTTTGGGGTTGTGAAATGGCAGAAGGGTCTTAAAGGACAAGTGAGCTTGGAGTGCAGCTTTAGTGAGTGCTGAAGTTACCTTTCTGCAGACACCTCGGACTGCACAGAAAGGTGCTTTGGCCAGACTGCAGTCACAGAATGGCTCAGGTTGGAGAGACCTCAAAGCTCATCCAGTTCTAACCCCCTGCCATGGGCAGGGACACCTTCACCAGCTCAAGGCTTCATCCAACCTGGCCTGAACACCTCCAGGGAGGGGACATCCACAACCCACCTGGGCTACCTGATCCAGAGTCTCCTTACCCTCATACTGAGGAACTTCTTCCTAAACTTCCTAACTTCTTTTCTGGTATTCAAATCTCAGTCTTGGCAGGACCCTGCAGGTGCTGGGAAGTGAAACTTCCTAGAGACAAGCAAAGCTATGGAAGCTCTGTGGGGGTGGTGGAGGCAGTGTGGCATGGCTTTGTGCTTAGTGCTGTTGGCAGGGTGAGAGGATTGCTTCATGGCATTCTTTAACCTGCCAGCTCCACCATGTTTCTGGGTTACAGCCATGTGACTTTGATTGCATGTTCTGCTTCAACAGGAGTGTGACCAGGTGCACATAGAGGATGTGGCATCTGATGACAATGGCCAGGACTTAAGGTGAGGAATGAATGAGATGTGCAGCTGATGTGCTCTGCTGTTTGGGGAGGACCTCAGACCCAAGTGGGCTTAGGGGGTGGTCAGCACGGTGCAGGGGATGAAGTGTGGCAAGTGGTGTTTGTCTGCTGGCCGTTGCCTGGAGGCTTCCAGAACCCCAACGGGGCTGATATAGCCACTGCTGAATGTTGTCTCTGTGCTCAACAAACCGTGATCCACAGGGAGCTAACACTCCAGACCCAGTGCTCTTGACCTTAGAAAGTCTCTCTGTGGCTTGCCTCCCTCTGTCAGCTGAGTACATTGTCAGTGGGGGAAGGATAACTCTAGAGCAGTGATGAGCTGAAATGGCTCCTGGAGAGGTCTGAGAAGTGCTTGTGTACAGGCATTCCTGAGCTAGTAAAGCTGCTCATCTGCTTCTGGAGCTGCAGCTGGGATGTAAAGACACAGATGTGCTGTGCAGAAGATGAGACATTTGGGCTGATCACTGCAGGATGAGCAAGGGGCTAGTGGGGAGGATGGTCTTTGTCACAGAGGAGCAAGCAGTCAAAGAGCAAGGGAAGATTTTGTAGCAGAGGGTGTGAAAGAGAAGTTGAATCAGTGCATTTCAGCACAGCAGCTCAGAGCTGCCAGCCAATGTGTCTGGGTGCACCTCAGCCACAGCTGTTGGTCTGCTCTCTCGGGGGCAGTGGTGGCTCTACGGAGCTCCTCCGGCTGCTCTCAGAGCTGACTTCTGCACCTCGACAGAATTGCTGCAGTGACTCTGCTGCCGTGGCACTCTTAACAAATATGCTCTTCTGAAACAGCAACTACAACTTCTCCACGGATGGCTTCAGTGGCTCTGGCAGCAGTGCCAACCACAGCTCCGCGGTGGGCGTGCAGGGCGGCGTGGAGTGGATGAGGAAGTTGGCCTTCCGCTACCGCCGCGTGCGCGAGGTCTACGACAAGCACAAAGCCAACGTGGGAGGTGAGCCCTGGCTTGGCTCTGAGCACTGCTCACCACTTGTGCTGCCAGAGTCCATCCTTGCCCAGAGCTGCTCTTCCCTGAGTAACCATCCTGGTCCTGAGACAGGCTAAGGGAGCTGGTGGTGTTCAGCCTGCAGAAAAGAAGGTTCTGGGGAGACTAATAGCAGCCTTCCATTAGCTGAAGGGGGCTACAGGAGGGCTGCAGAGAGACTGTTCCCAGAGGCCTGCATGGACAGGACAAGGTTTGGAATGAGAGCAGAGCAGATTGAGATTGGATGTGAGGAACGAGTTCTGCACCAAGGGGCTGCTGGAACACTCCAGCAGGTTGCCCAGGAAGGTGGTTGTGGCCCCATCCCTGGACATACTCAAGGTGAGGCTGGACAGGGCTCTGGGCAACCTGCTCTAGTGGAGGATGTCCCTGCTGAGTGCAGGGGTTGGACTAGATGAGCTTTGGAGCTCCCTCCCAACCCAACCCATTGCATGGAATGGGACCCAGTCTCTCTGGATCCAAGAGGCTGCATCTCCCTAAGCCAAGGGGCCTGCCAGTGCAGACTGCAGTACCCATGCAGACAGGGGTGGTCAGCAGCCCTCTGTGCAGTGAACCTTCTGGTGCAGTGTTCCCTGGCTGCCTGCTACTGCTGAGAACAGGCCCAAAGGGCTAATGTGGCATGCTGCTCAGCAGGCCTTGGCACTTCTGTCCTCACAGCATGTCTCACGCCGCTGCCAGGCAGTGCAGAGCTCGCCCTTGGGCTGTTGTGCTCACAGTCTGGCATGAGGCCTCTGCTGTCTGTTCACAAAGTCACTTGGAATCTTTTAGTCTTGCTTCCCTTCCCGTGCTGAGGTGATAATCATGCTGGAAAACAGGGATCTCAAACGCTGATCCATTTTCTGGTCAGTCTGAATCTGGGCATTGCAATCCCTGGGGAGGGAATCCTGCTGGGCAGCACCATCCCCTTTGCCTGTGCAAAGACACTGGACAGAGCCTTTGCTGAGCAGCAGGGCTTCAGCCTTAGAAATCTATCAGTGTCACTGCATTTCAGCCTGCTGCAGGTGCCCGATTCCTCCTAGGGATCAGACTTTCATTCCATAATCTTCATGTGAGAAACCTGGGTGCAAGGTTTTTCAGGAGCCACACGGTGAAGCAGTTGTCAGTGCAGCCAGAATGGGACCTTCCATGGTCTCGTTGCCACAGCACTGCTTCAGGGCTAGAGTGAGTGGGGGGTTCCTCTGTCATGGCTGGAGGGAGGTTCAGACTTGGGGTGCTCCTCTCCTCTTGTATTTGCTGGCAGGAGCAGGTTTGAGCACTTGGCTCCATTGCAGGCTGCTTCATATTCAAACTGGATGCTTTGAGGAAAGATACCTAAAAGGGATGAAAAGGATGAGGAGTGGGGAAAACCAGGGGGGAGGAGGGTGTGGTAAAGATACCTAAAAGAGTGGGAAGTAGGAAATCAGAGAGGGTGACTGCAGGAGTTCCTTCCCCTTGCCGTCTTCGGACTCAGACACCCCCTGCGGCTCCGAGTGCTTTGTACTAGGGAAATGCATTTTGCTGCCGGCATCCGAGCTGTGGTTTGGTGTAACCAGAGAAAGGCACTGACCCAGCTCCCAGCAGCCACCGGCACGGGTAGGTGTCTGGGCTCACCTCTCACTGAAGCCGATGTTGCTTGTTGCTTGCAGACGATCTCAGCACTGTATTATTTATTGCAGCTGCTCTGCTGAGTGCTGGCTCTGGGTGTGACCTGGCAGCTCAGCTGGGCAAACTCCTGTGGCTTTCCTTCCAGGCCTCCTCAGCCCACAGAAGAGGGAAGCTCTGCAGCGGCTAAGGACCGATATAGAAGTGCTAACAGATTCCTGGCTGGAAACTGCATTGAAGTCTCTGCTGCTCATACAGTCCAGGTATGGGGGCTGGAAACGTGCACGTTGCTTTCTCAGGCCTTCCTCTCACTTGGGTTTGCATGCAGTGGCCATGTGTAGCTCTGCTGCTGTTTGTCACCAAACCAGAGTGCAGAGCTTCATTCCTGAGCCCCCTCCAGGGGTTGGTCTGCAGCAGCTGTTAGGGAGGGCTCCATAGCAGGACTGCTGGCAGAGCTCCATTTCTGCCAGAGTATTTCGGAATAAAAAGCAAACAAATAAAAACCACAAATCAAAATCTTGGCCTAAAATTTCTTTTGAGAGCAGGATGAAGCCTGTGGCACTTTGGAAGGCTGAGCAAGCTGCTGGAGTGGCCCTCAGCACCACTGGCTCCAGCTGTACTTTGCCAACTGCTTTTCTTCTTTCAGGAAGAACTGTGTGAACATCCTGATCACTACCACCCAGCTGGTGCCAGCTCTTGCCAAGGTTCTGCTATATGGGCTGGGAGAGGTGTTCCCCATCGAGAACATCTACAGTGCTACAAAAATAGGTGAGGAGCTGTGCTGAGTGCTCGGCACGGCCAAGGCTGCTGGCACTGCTGCACAGAAGCGCCTGCGGCTGAGCAGCCTCCCTGCCTGCTGTGGTGCAGCTGCACGTGTGCCAGTCATGCCTTTGGGCCTCCCCAGCTGAGCTGGATGTTGTCCACTTCCCAGAAAGCCCAGCAGGTTTCTGCACTGCTGAGGCCACTCTGTGCCTGGGGCTGCTCTGACTGGGGTTGTGCTTTGGCAGGCAAGGAGAGCTGCTTCGAGAGGATTGTGTCGCGCTTCGGGAAGAAGGTCACCTACGTGGTGATTGGGGACGGCCGTGATGAGGAGGTGGCAGCCAAGCAGGTGAGTTTGTGCTCTGCAAAGCTGGCATGGGCACTGCAGCACTCCTGCAAGGGCTCTCCAGGGCTGAACTGCTCTGGCCTTAATGCAGGACAACTCCTGCTGCACTCGGGCAGTGTGCTGGCTCCTGGCACTGTCACTGTGAAACAACCTCGGTGTGGCATGTCTGGATCACAGCATGCAGCTGTCAGCTCAGATCATGCAGTTAGGAGTAGGGAAGAGGTCAGCTGCCAGCAGTCAGGTCAGTGCTCAGCATCTGCCTTTAGTCTGAACTACTACAGGCAAAGAGCAAAGAGTTTGAGTGGTGGGGACAGGCCTGACAGGGTTGTTGAGTTGCTGACTGAAGGCAGGGCACAGATCACTGCCAGGGCATTGTGCTGGGGGCCAGAGCTGCCATCCCTGACAGCCCTGGGAGGGCTTTCCTGGGTGAAGGAGCAACTTACATCTGGGTGCTGAGATTTTCACTGTCAGCTGGCAAAGCAGCTGCAGACCAGGTTGTGGCAGACAGTGAGGTGCACATAGCTGTGCTCTTCCTACAGATGGTGTGCCCAGTGCTGGCAGCCTGCACAGCCCTGCAGGTGCACCTCGACTGCTGCCCCCAGCTCTGCAAGCAGAGAGTAACCTGGCACTGTGCCCTCTGTTGCAGCACAACATGCCTTTCTGGAGGATCACCAACCATGCAGACCTGGTGTCTCTTCACCAAGCCCTTGAGCTGGACTTCCTGTAAGAAGCTGGCACAGGGGTGTGACTGCAGCTGCTGCCAGCCCCTCCCCAGTGCTGGGGGGCAGAAATCTCACACGTTTGGGAACTCAGCTTTTCAGCTTGATGAAGAAAACAAACCCAATGCCAACTGTACAGCAGAAGGTGGCTCCAGGGCATTTCCTCAGGCCCTGCCAAGTACAGAGGTGTCCTCCAGCAAAGGCACCAGACTCAGCAAAGCTGGAGCTCGTCTGAAGGAAGAGACTGGGAGATGCCAGCTGGGTTCCTGGAGCAGGCAGTCTCCAGAGGGGGTGGTACAACAGCAAAAGTATTTGTCAGAGCCTTCTCCTTTCTATTCAGTGTAGTTGTAGGACCCAAGTGCACAGAAATCCTTATTTTTATAGAAGAATTCCTGGCGGCAGAGCTGAACCCTCCCTTGTTTTGCAAAGCCAAAAAGCTGTGGGGTTTTTATGGGAAATGTTGCTGAAGGTGTCAGAAATACCTCTCTGGCTGTGTCCTCCCTCCTCCCCTCACTGTTCAGAGCAGTTAATTTATTACAATGTCCTTATGTTGTCTCCTCAGAGTGGGCTTACTGGAAAATAGGTAAGGGAATGTTTCTGGGGTTTGTGGTTTCTTGCAGAGGGCAGTGCTGGGCGCTCTGAATGGGCGGTGTGTGCCTAGGCCCTGCTGGCAGCAGCAGGTGACTGGATTCCAGCTGTCCATAACCCAGAGCCAGACTGGATTCTAGCTGTCCATAACCAACATAATCCCACTGAGAGAGCAGAGCTGCCTGTGGGCAGCAGTGCACAGCGCTGCGACAGTGCTCAGACCTGGCCTGACTCCTGCTCTGAACCAGAGAACTAAACCCTCCTGAGTGCCACAGGGAGGGGGTGGTTGGCAGCAGTCACCTCTGCTTCCCTGGCTGCCTCTGCGAGTAAATCCCTTGTAGTGGAGTCCCTCAGTGTCCTTGTCTTTGTCTCTGCACTGCCTGCCTGCACAGCTGGGCACACCCTGCCAAGGGGCACTTGATTTGCCACAACGCTGTGACCTCACAGCCAGGGGCGCACAGGCCTTGGAGGGCCTGCTTGTGCTGAGCCTGTGCCCTGCAGCAGCACTTCAGCCTGGTGCTGGCACGGGTCAAGCTGTGCTGTGGTGTCTGCCTCCTCCCTGCCCCCAGTGCCAGCAGGTGCCTGGGTTTGTGATGGGTGCCCACTGCACACTCCTGCTGCGCCTGCTGAGCCAACACCACAGCTGCACCCAGAGCCCTCCACTTCTCTGGCCTCCAGCCTAGTGTCACCTGTCTGGTGCCCACAGGGGACTGATGCTGTTACTTCAGGGAGGGTGCTGACCCACCCAGGCCGTGCCCACAGACGCAAGCAATGTTTGCTGTGTTCCTTCCATGGATTTAGTTCCTGAGGAGTTTCCATCAGTGCTTGGGGGGCGACAGCTCAGCACAGACAGCAGCAGCACAGCTGTTCCTAGGGCCAGCTCTGCTCACCACCGTGGAGGTGATTGGATCTCTAGAGTTGGATGGGCTGGGTGCAGAGGTCCCTTTGCCACCGCTTCCTAGCTGCAGAGGAGATTCTCTTTGTCCAGGGTGGGCACAGGAATCGGGAGCAGTCTGCATTTCCCCAGCAGCTCTCTGCTTCAGGAGCTTGCTGGCTGTAGAAGCTGCTGCTTGTGAGTAGCGTGGGCTCCCCTCCCACGGGAAACTTCTGAGGAACTCATCCTTCTGTGGGTGTCACCGAGCAGGTCAGTGGAGGGGATGGCTTTGGGCTGCACCAAAGGCTGCTGCTCTGCTCACAGCTGCTGGCCCAGCAGAGCCCCTGGGAGCAAGCTGGTTAGCTGCTGTGGTGCTCAGCAGCAGGGGGCTGAAGAGAAGCAGGAGCTCACAGGGGTGTTCTCCCACCTGCCACCCACAGCAGCTGGAGCAGCCCCTGGAGCTGTGCCCTGTGCAGAGCAGCTCCACTGCTGGTGGGCCCATGCAGAGTCCCCTTGCTCTGGGCTCCCTGTAGAGCTCAGCCAGGGTGGCTCCAGCAGGAAGCAGCAGCTCCATTGCTCCAGGGGCTGAAATGCCACCTGGAGAGCCACAGGAAAGCCTCTGCTGAATCCTGAACATCTCTCTGTGGGTCCCCAGCCCACCAAAGGGCTCCTGGAAGCTGGCCTGGGACATCTGCCAGTCTGTTTGGAGCTTTGCCCTGTAGCTGACTGCACTTTGGGATTAAACCCTGTGCCTTAACCTCCCCCTGGCAGGGCTCAGTGTCCCTTGCTGCCCCATGCCCGCAGCAGTGAGTGGAGCCGAGGCTCACGGGCAGCGCTGTGCCCAGGAAGCTCCACGGGCGGTATGCCCACGGTGCCAAGCAGCCTGGGGGCTTTGTGTTGTCAGGAGAGCTTATGGCATTGTCAGGCTTGTGGCAGTGTGGAGCTCTGGCAGCCCACGAGCAGGGACATCTGCAGGGGTCCCTTGGCCGTCTGTAAAGCCTGTGCTGGTCCCTGGCTGTTCCTGTGCTGGCTGCTGCAGCTGCTCCTGCAGGGCTCTGCCCAAGCAGGGATTTTCTTCTGCCTCTGCTCTGCCCAGGCCTGGCTGTAGCTGAACTGGAGACAAACCTCAGTCAGAGCCCTGAGACCCCTGCTGGGTGCTTCAAGGCAGGCAGGGAGGCTTTAAACACCCGCCAGGCACTGAGCCCTGCTGCCTGCAGCAGCCCTGAGGCCACATCCTGGCTGGCATTCAGAAAGCAGCCAAACCCTGAAGCCCACAGCAGCCCTTGCTGCGAGAGCTGGGGTGAGACCTGGCACTGGGGAGCAGAGCCTTTGCCCCACAGGGGCTGTGTGCTGGGAGCTGTGCCAGGGACTGCACAAAACTAAAAGGTTTATTTTCTGCAGCCACTGCCGCAGCCTCTGGCAGCCCTCAGTCAGTCCCTCTGGCGGAGACCTTGCTCCTCTGGAGGGTCCTGTGAGGGGCAGCAGTGGAGGCACCAGCCCTTGAACAGCGCCACACAAAGTTTCCCCTTTGCATGAGGCCAACACCCAACCCTCCCCCTCCTCTGCAGTGGCGCCACCGTCCTTGGCCATGTGCTTATCTTCCTCCAGGCCCAGCTGTGAAAGCAGCATCTCAGCTGCTCCTGCCTCCTGCTGCCTCCCCCTGCCCTGGTACGAGGTGGGGGTGGGGGTGTGATCCTCTCCTGGACAGAGTCCTGGCAGGAAGGTGGGCAATGGAGATGAGGGGAAAGGGCCATGGGCCAGTGCTATGGGCAGCCAGGCTGTGGGCTGGGCAGCAGATAAAGAGCCAGGGGCCATTTTGGGGCCTGCTCAGGCTTTGGCACTGAGCCAGGGGCAGCCCCACCTGGGCAGCAGTGGGCGTTCATGCCCAGGAACCTGCAGAGCCAACTGCTGACCACATCAGTGGCTGAGAAAACAGTGATGGATGCCAGCCTGGTCATGACAATGAGTGCACCTCGCAGGGTGGGGTGGGAATGCCAGCAGAGGGTCCAGGAGATGTCCCTCATGAGCCAAGTGTGAGGTCCAGGACCACTGCCCCCCTTCCACGGGCAGGGCCCTATGGTGCTGCTGCCAGCCCCCACCCCACAAACACTTGCTGCTCGAAGGACAAAAGCAGCAGGACCCTGCCCAGCTTCAAGCACAAAGCTTCATCTGTGCCACTCTCCCAGCCCACAGCAGGAGGAGAAAGGCAGCAGAGGAGGCAAAGGGCAGGGCCAAAGGCTCTGCCCGTGGAGAAGCCCCACTGAAATGTGCTCCCGTTTCCAAAGGGACAAAGCTCTGCCACAGGGTAAGGGCACGGCCCCCAAACACCCTGACCCTGCACTGGCCCATGGCACCCTCCCACGGGTGCGGGCACCTCTCCGCCCCTGCACACCTGGGCCAGCTGTGCTGGCAGCACAGAGGAATCCCTGCCTCCTCCAGCCCCTCCCTGCCCCTGGCGATAACAGAGCAGAGCAATCTTTGACCTTCATGGCAGGGCAGAAAATCCTGGCTGGGAACAGCAAGATCAAATAACTGCTGCCAAGGAGCGAAGGAGGTCTGCCCCACCAGCACCACCTACTTGAGCACCAACAGTGGCAGCTGGCACAGGAGAAGCACCAACAAGAAACCAACCCACTGCTTATTGTGGAAAAGCTGGTAACAAACAACAGAAGTGCCAGGGCACACAGCAGCGCAGCCCCAGGGTGCTGGACCTCCCCCACAACACCACAGCTGTGAGGGCAGAGCCATGGGAGCCACGCTGTGTACCATGGAAGTCGCCCAGGGCCTGCCGTAGTGTCTGCCACGTCCCCCCAGCTGCCCAAAACAACAGTCTGGGGGAGCAAGAGCAGAGCTAACAAATCTGTGCCCCCCCCGCCCCCTCCCCGAGAAAGTCACATGGACGTAGTGGCCTCAGACAGCAGACTCAGTGGCCCCATCCAGGAACTGCTGTGCTGCTGTCCAGGAGATGGGGAACTGGGCCTGGGCCAGCCTCTGCATCCTCCTGTTCACAAGCTCTGGCCCAGAGCTCCTGCTGGCATCCACCTCGTCGTAGCCACCCTGTTGCTGTGCCCACATGTTGGGGTGCAGCCCCTTGTAGTAGGTGACTCTCAGCGCCAGCCCCAGCAGGTAGCAGGGCAGCGCGGCGGAGAGCACCGGGATGAGGTAGGAGAGCTCCTCAGAGGGGGAGCGGCACCAAAGCCAGGAGAGCGCCAGCAGGGAGCTGTCCGCCAGCATGAAGCTGTGGTAGATGATGCTGCGCTGTAGCGTCCTGCCCGGGGACACGTTGAACCAGCTGAAGTAGAGGACGACGGCCACTATGGCCCGGTAGAGCTGCTCGGGGCCGGGAGACTCCATGAAGTCCGTGCCCTGCAGGCTGACCCAGAGGAACATTGCCAGCCACACCAGCGGGAAGTGCACAGCCAGGCCATAGGGCCAGAGCAGGGCAAAGAGGGCGACAGCCAGGACGCGGGGGCAGATGAGGAAGAGGTTCCATAGGAAGTAGACAGCAGAGGAGCCCCAGCCCAGCTCCAGCTTGTCCTGCAGGAAGGAGCGCAGGGACTGGTGGTAGTCCACTAGAGCCCAGGTCACACACAGGAACGCAGTGCAGATCCCCAGGCCTGCAAACACAGTGGTGATGCTGAGGGTCCAGCTCAAACCTTCCTCTGCCCAGCATTGCTAAAACGAGCTCCCCACCAGCCCACAAAAGCAGCTGCTGTGCAGGGTCTAAGCCTCAGCCTCTGTGTCTCTGCCAGGGCCTTCCACCCTTGCTGAGCAAGAGGCTGGTGCCCATCCTTGCCCAGGAGATGGGGAAGAAGAAACAGGACCAAGTGGCTATGCAGAGCCTAGCTCCCAGCCCACACAGGCAGGGGATGAGAGCCAGCTCCAGCCAACCAGCACATGGTTGGGCTCCCCATTTCCACGCAGTGATGCTTGCTCCCCATCCTAGGATGGGCACCAAAGCACCTTCTCAGTGGCCTGTGCTCCATTCCATCCACATCCACAACAGCATTTCACTGCTTCCCAGCAGGCTCCCAGTTTCTCACCTTAGCTTCCCTTAGGTCAAGAAGGAGAATGACCACAGGGGTTCCCCAGCGTCAACCCTCCACCCCAAGACCAACACAGTCCCTTGGGGCATGTAAGCACAGGACAGGGATCCACCCTCCTGTGTGTCACTCAATTGGAGTGACATGGGCGAAGCAAGGACAGATGAAGAGCATCCTGCTGGGTCTTACAGCTCCTGGACAGTTCATTTGATCTGTCCCATCCAGACCCCCCAGTGCCCCTGCCCTGGCCCCAGAACCTCACACTGGGAGGGATCTGCCTTGTTTGTCCTCAGGATGACATAGAGGAGCAGGGTGAGCTGCGGAGCGTTCTCCAGAAAGGTCTCGAAGAGGCGCAGCATGCTGATGTCGTGCGAGAGGAAGGCCACGTGCTGCTGCTCCTCCTCTTCCTCTGCCTTTGCCATGCACACCTTCCAGCCCACCTTCAGAGCGTGGAGGCACCTGTGGAGATACAGACAATGGTGAGGGGCTTCTGGCTGGCAGCACCGTGTGCCACTCAGTCCTCACACTGCCCTGGCAGGACAACCTAAACCTCGATCTGTGCCCAAACTGTTCCACTTCCTGCCAAGCCAAACACGGCAGCAACGGCAGGACGCCGCCGCCGTTCGAGCATCGCTGGGAGCAGAAGTGGCCGAATCTTGCCCTGCCCCGGAGGCGGAGCAGACGCTCCCCGGCCTCTACGGCCAGGAGGGCTGAGGCCGGGACGAGGTTTTGGGGCGTTCGCTGCTCCCGCAGGCTCTGACCCTCTGCCCCGTTCAGCCTGGCAGAGGCCTCTGGCAGCAGCGGCAGCACTGGGAGAAGGAACGGAGCCGAGACTTTAGGACACGGGTGGGAAACTTCATTCGGAAGGACTCGGGTGGCTTCCACCTGGTTCCAACCCGGAGCTGGGCAAAACCGCTTTGCCTGAGGAGCCAGCAAGGTGGAAGCGCTGGGGTAGCCAAGGGGCTCCTTGGGCAGAGCAGCAGATGCGGGGGGTCGGGCTCAGATCTCTCCAGAGCCTGAGACGACAGGGGGAGAGGCTGAGAGGGGATCTGGGGACGAGGAAGGCGGAGGAGCGACCGGAGGATACCGTGGGGAGGCACCAGAGTGATACGCGGGTGGGGAGGGCAGTCTTAGCGTACCTGAAAAGGAAACCGAGCTGGAGGAGGTGGAGAACGGCGAGCAGCCACAGAGGCAGGTCGGGGCGCAAGGCGGGCGGGTCGGAGCGCAGCCAGAGCCAGCTACAGGCCTGGGTGGCGAGCGAGGCGGCGGCCAGCAGCGCCAGCACCAGCGCGGCCCAGCCCGGCTGCCCGTCCCGCGCGTACCCCGCCGCCACCCACCCGTCGGCCAACACGTCCAGCGCCGCCGCCGCCGCCCCCGCCGCCGCCAGCACCAGCTGCAGCGGCCCGAACCGCGGCGGGGCCGCCCGCGGCGCCATGGGCGGGATGGCGGCGACCGGCGAGTGACGAGGACCGAGCGGCGAGCGACGGGGACCGAGCGGCGAGTGAGGACCGCCCCGGACAGGCTCCACCCCGCGCTGGATCCCGCCCAGCGCTCCGCACCGCCCCCGGGCCGGCCCCATGCCCCTGCCCCATGCCCATGCCCATGCCCCATGCCCCATGCCCAATGCCCCAGCCCCATGCCTCTGCCCCATGCCTCGGCCACCCTAAGGCACCCCTCGGCGATGACCTCCCCGCAGCCCCGACGCTACCCCCCTCAGCCAGCCTCCCGGTCACCGCCCCGCAGCCCGAGTCGGGCTCAACCCTTCGTCGCTCCTCCATTCCCCCCCCCGGCGGTACGGCCCCGGGCACAGCCCATACACGGGCACCTGGGGAGAGGGGAGGCCTCGCTCTTGCCCCTGCCCAGGGCGCAGTACCCACTGCACCCCGCCAGCTGCAGCCGCCGAGGAGCTGCGGGCACAGCTCGGGCAGCGGCTTTGCTCCCGCCTCGTGCGGCGAATCGCGGCCCTCGGAGCTGCTCCGACCCTCCCGGCAGGATTTCACCGCTTCCCCTCCGCTCCCCCCAGCAGGGCGCGACCCACGGAGCCAAACCCACCGCCACGACCCCCACCCGCGTCCACCGCAGAAGGCTGCTTCAAAACAAACCAAGGGCTCAAGAGAGCCCAAGGCCGTGGGTTTGGGCAGTGCCAGCTTTGTCAGCCTGTTGCAAAGGGGCAGATTTCAGGACACAGCAATGCCCGGAGCTGGCACCTGGCTCCCACTGCTCCAGGGAGCTCTGTGCGACAGAACTGGAGGGGACAGGAGTGGGAGGAAAGGCCCACCGAGGGTCAGCCACACCTGCCAGTCCAGGAGCAGAAGGGGAGGTGGTACCAGCCTCCTCCACCCAGCCATCTGCCCGGGAGCACCCCAGCCTGGCATTGCTGGGCACATGCTCTGCAGTGGCACCAGGGGCAAACGAGATCCATGACTGCAAAGCCCCAGAGCTGTGGGTGCTGCTCCCCCTGCACCCACACACCCCTTGCCCGACCCCACGCCTTCATCCCGCCGCAGCTGCCCCACCGGGCACATACCATATTCCTGTGCCCAGCCTACACTCTCTGCTTGCAGGCTCCATCCTCCCCCTCAGCCCTTCCCCTCTTGGACTCTGCCTGCACCTCACTGGTGGGATGCTGTTGGCAGCATGCAGCTGACCTGTGGAGCACCCTGGGCACGCCTAGGCTTTGTGTTCTGGGCAAAAAGCCCCAGTACCCTGCCAGCTCCTGCTCTGCCATGTCAGGCACCTGCAACAGCCCAGAGCTGCCTGGTCAGACAACTCAAATACTCCCCACACCCTGCAGGCCCAGCAGCAATGGCTCTGGCACCCAGCAGCATCACTCTGGCTCGTGACCCCAAGGCTCTGGAGGCGCCCAGCAAACCCCAGAGCTGCTCAGTCACCAAACTGTTGGACACTTTACTGGCAAAGTGGTCGAGGCCAGCTGGCAGTGCCCAGCTGAAGGAAGGAGCCGAGTGGCTGAAAGTCAAGAGAGCACAGGAGGGAGGGAAGCACTGCCCATGCTCAGCAACCAGGGGAAATAAAAACTAAAACAAAAATAAAAACCAAACTTCTTACCCTGGAGCCTCATCTGGGGCTGACATCTGAAAGTGATGCCCAAACCTCCTGACGGCCACACACTGGCAGAGAACTAATCCTGCCTGTCTCTGTGCAGAAACTGAAGGCTGCTTCTGAAAGCCACCAGAACCAGGACCTTGTGTGGTCCTTCCAGGAGAGCAGTATGTGCCAACATGAAGAAGCTCCCTGGCAGCAGGCCCCTCAGGAACATGCAGCAGCTCACAGGTAGCACTGCAGAACGGAGACAAATTCCACAGCTCAGTCTGGCATAAAAGGCTCTGTCCCTGCCCTTGCTGGGTACATCCAGCTCTTGTAGAAGATCTCACACAGACATCACACAGCTTTTAGTGAAGGCCTCTGAACTCATCTTGGTTTCCAAGCCAGTTCTCAGTGCCAGATGCCTTCCCACCTGCTGATCCATGTGCAGGGTGCCCCTGTGCTCTCTCCATCACCATGCTGGCTGCAGACTGAGCAGGCCTAAGAGCAAGCAGGAAAGCAGAAGGCAGGTGCTGGTGAGGGCAGGGGCAGGGCTGCTGCCTCTGACACACTGACTGTACTTTGTGAAATCAACCTCCCTGATGGCACAGAGGTGATCCAGCCGGCAGCCCTCCCCACAGGGGCTGCAGTCGTATCTGACCGAGTTCAGCTCATGGTACTGCTGCAGACTGCCTGCATCCTCTGACAGCTTCTCCAGCACCGCCTGCATGGAGCCCACGGAGCCATTAGGCACCTGGAAGGCTTCTGTCAGCCTGTACTCCTCCTCCCACACTGGGACCTCTTCCTGCCCTGTCGAGGCCATCATGTTGGCATGAGTTAGGTTCAAGTAGTAAGTGACCATATCCTGCAGAGAGAAAAACAGGATGAGGACAAATCAGGAAAGGATTAGGCGGTGAGTGCTTGGCCAGGACGTGACAAGTCCCTCTCCCAGGTGCTGGTGCGCAGCACCAGGCATGTCTGCAGCACAGGCAGCAGGTCTCCTGGTGCAGTGAGGGGAGAGCTGCCTCCCAACAAGTGCCCTCTACCAAGGTGTCAGCCTGGGGCCAGACACCTCAGGGGACAGAAGTCACCACACAAGCATCTTGCTTCTCAGTCTCTTGCCCTTTCCCTCTCTGCTTCACCAGCTTCCTCGCTCTGCACAGAGCATTTCAGCGTTCATTTCTCGTGCTGTAAAGATGTCAGCAGGGCTGCTTTATCCACTACAAAGGAAGACACAAACACCACACCCTCTGCCCCTTGGCAGAGACATAAACCAGAAACTGGCCTTACACTCACCACAACTATGATGCATCACAAATTAACTAACTTGGCAAGCAGGGAGACCCAAATAATTTACTGGATGGCTAAAGTATTTGGAAGGGGTTTGACAAGTCTCTTAGTCCTCAAAGAGAGGTTGTGCAGTCTCTGTTACCTGGAGAGTAAGGAAACTTGCTGAAGACACAAAGAACATGACCGAGCCTGTCCTGCACAGCCCCAGGGAACTCATTTCCAGCAGAAGGCCTCAGCCAGCTGACTGCAGTCATCCTGCCTTTACTTGATGATGCTCTTACTCAACCTTCACATTAGACATGAGCCTGATGTCCTCTCCTACATAGCTGCTCAACTCCTGTAGTCACAGTAAAACTGTACCCCAGTGTTGGATACAAGTTGTGGGTTTGAGAGCGAGCTAGGGAAAATGTAAGATCAAAGTGCCTCTAAAAGAAAAGAAGAGGCTTGTAGCCTGAACTGATTGCTTTACAGCCTCCACAGGCTGGTACCACCTGGTGCCTGTTTGTGCACTGTTTGCTTAAGACAGTGCAGTTATGATAGAGAGAAGGTTGTTGTGCTCTCTTGGAAGATGGAAAGGTTCTAATAAGTAGTATGCAACGTTGAACCAATTAGAATTTGGCACAGTTTTGTAATCCTGTTTTGTAGTCTTTGGTGAAGGGTATAGAAACCTAAGCTTAAGTAAAATAAAGTGGAACTCGCTTATATTAAGCTCTCTCCCCTGATACTATGGTATGCAGTATGGTACTGCACCCCAGGGGTGCAGTGTGCAGCAGCTGGGGATCCCCTACCAGCACTTGGAGGGTGTCTGGATCATAGTCGATCACCCGGATCCCAGGATTGTTGGCTCCATTGGTCACTCCAGGTAAAGTTGTTTTCCAGGGAGTCACTCCAGGGGCCAGGAACATGACACTGATTGGAGAACCTTAACAGAAAGGCAAAACAACCCCTGAGACCTTGGCTTCTAGCACACCTTGAGCACAGCGCAGTGGGCACCTGGGAGCCCATCACCCTGCAGCAGCTCTGCCACCAGCCCCAACTACAGCAGCGGTGCATAAAGGTCAGACACCGGTCGGCATCAGGGACTGAATGTGGGCCTGCTGCAGCTGAGAACAGGCTGCCCACTGCTGCCAAAGACTCCTGCAGTCAGAGTGCACAAAGGAACCACATCAGAAAGGGGACCCAGAGACCTGTAACCCCAATGCAAGGAGCTGTAACTGCTCCCTTATGTCCAAAATCTGTCAACAAGGAGCAGGCAAGAGGCTGCAGGTCACTGGGGTAAAACTGACAAAATCTGAGGGCAAACAGGAAGGAAAGCTGAAACTATGGGCTGGAGAGGAGCTCACAGCCACTGCTGGCTCTCACTGAGAAAAGCATTCAGAAGCCTTTTCTGCCTTCTCAAATGCGCTCAGCTAACAGCCACCAAAGGCTCTCACCGCCAAGTGACTTCCTGGGAGCTGGCAGAGCTATCAGACAGATGCCCTGAGGGGTACCTGTGTCACTGTAAAACATCCGGAAGCTGTCGGTGTGGTGGTGCCCAAAGAACTGGGCAGCGATCACCGCGTGGTGCCTCTGCACTGCCCGCAGGTACTGCTGGTTGAAGCTGTGCCGGAACCAGGCCTTGCCCCGTTTCTTCTCGAAGAAGCCAGGAGGGATGTGCCCCACAATGTACACCTACAGAATCAGCAGCTGTGAGCAATGCAGAGCCCACAGAGCACTGCCTGCTGTGACTCTGCTGAGGGGACAGCATGAGCAGGAAGAGCTTCCAGGCTGGGAGAAGCCTTCTCCAGAGCTTGTTTATTTGTTTCTTTTAGTACCCTTTCGTTGGCTCTAGAGGCATTGGTCAGTGTCTCTTCCAGCCACTGGAACTGCCCTCCAGGATCTTCCTCACCAGCTGTCTCAACATTCTGGTCATAGTACAGGTTGGTGTTGAGGACAACAATTCGCCCCCTTGTCCCTGGGCCAGGCAGCTTCTCACTGTAGAAAGCTCCTGCAAAGTGCAACCAACAGGGAAGAGCTGGAGATCTCTGACACCAGATCCCTTTGTTTCCATCCCTCTCAGCTCTCCTTGGCAATGGCCATAGCAAAGTTACCCTATGCAGAGGGTGTCAGCAGCACTTTGACCACTGCAGGGTGGAGATTTGGAGCAACTCTTCCCACCCTGTGCCTCTTGTTGTGCTTATGCCTCTGTGGTGAAGGGTGACCTTGTGTGGGGACAGCATGCAGCAGCAGGAGCTGGGCAGCCCTCTAGAGCCATAGTGCTGCCTGCACCAGCAGCTTCCTTTAAAGATTTTTTTTCTCCCACTGAAGCTCAGCACTTTGCATTCTCTGCAGGGACATTTTCCAGCAACTCGAGAAAAACAAGAGGCTAAAGCCTGCAGGAATTTCTTTTCTTACAAGCAGGAGAACTCAGTGCCAGAAATTAGCATTCAACCAAGACCATTCCTCTGCAGATGCTCTAGAAAGACTTGCTGCTAGGACAGAAGCAGGAAAACCACCCCCATCTCCCCAGAGTGCTGCCAAGATGAGCCTGGGGTGTATACCTGCTCTGAAAAGGGCAGAGGAAGCATCACTCAGCCAGGGCTGCCACAGCTCGGCCGTTCGGCTGTAGATCCTGTGTTCTTTCCCTGGGAACTGATTCTTGGGGTGGAAGTCATGATTGCCCATGGCTGCGTAGACCTTAATGCCTAGAGACATGGAAAGGGGGCACAGAGGGACCCATGCTGGCTTCAGAGCTCCTTAGCACCAGAGCTCCCCAAGGCACTCGAAGACTTGGAAGGAGCAGCATGGCTTGAGAGCTCTGCAAAATGAATCATCCACAGTACGGGGGTACAGCATAGCAAACACCACCCCCTCTCCTCGGGACGAGCCAGCCCAGAGCTGTGCCTTTACGGGTGAACCAGTGAGCTCTCGCCAGCAGCAAGGCTCCTTCCCCCACTGCTGGAAAGGTTTCAGCACAAGGGAACCTTGCAGCCATTCCTGTCTCAGCGATTAACTGCAGTAACCCTTTCTTTTCCTCTTTCCTGAGTTAACCTGAAACGTAAGTGTGCACCAGACATCTCAAACGGCAACTAGGAAGAGAGCCAACAAGTTCCAGTGACCACAGCCCTCCCATGCCATTCCCTTCCCAATTCTGTCATTTCTTTATCCTGGTAAGTTCTGAGACTCTGTGCCCCTTGCCCCTTCTTAGCCCCTCGAATCCTACCTGGAAACTTCTCTTTTATCAGAGAAGTCAGATTTTCTATTATGTGCAGAACCTTCTCTTCTCCAAGCTTCTCATTGGCAACGTGAGGAGTGTCATCTCTAGAGAAATGAAAGCAGCAGAGTCAGTGTCTGCAGTAAAACTTGCTTACTTCTTTTCATGCCTTCTGTGCAATGGGGGTGAAGCTTTTGGATCCAGTGCTGTGTTGCCTGGCCAAGGCACTGAAGGAGTTTTGAGCAACTACTCTAAGTAAAAATGGGCTCCTTAAAAAACCTGCACACAAGCATATGAAATGGAAGCTCACTCTGCCTCAGTGCACTTAGAGAAGCAGCAAGGCTGACTGGAAACACTGCAAGAACAGCATTTTGCAATCTCAGGTCAACATCTGATCGAAGGCAAGTGAAGCAAAGCTGCTTGCACAGCTGATTGAACAGCAGAGTAACTAAAACGGGACAAAGGAATGCTCCCAGGAAGGCTGTGATTGTCGAGGCCTGCCTCTGGAAGTGTGGACACTTCTGTACTGTCACTGATGTGCTCCTGGCATTTGTCAATGATGCTGTGCCCTCAGCAAGGCCATTGGAGAAGATCAAAATTAAAATTATGTCAAAACCCTGAGGGAAATAGTTTGAAGAAAGAAGAAAAATCAACATAAAGTCATGAGCACCAACAGCTACTTCTAAGCAGGAACTGTCACCCAGAGACAGAAAATGAAAACATGGGGTCAGGCAGCATTGCAAACTAGGATGGAGGTCACAGCACGTCCCAAGTTGATGCGGCACTGGCAGAAGAAAAAGCAAACACTACAGGAGGGCAGACACACATCCAACAATGGTGCAAAAGAAAGCCTGCACTGTCTGTGATACTGAGCCCTCCTGTGCAACAGGGCACCCATTGCTGGAAACCACGCTAGGAGAATGCATGCTCCACTGGGGAGGTTCATCATACTCCTAAAGCAAATCAGCTCTTTGAGATAGGTCTCCCAGGTGCCTCTTTGAAGAAACACTGCACATCTCTTTTGCAATGCTCTCCTCCCACTGTCTGCAACAGGTTTGCCAACAGAAAGAGTACATCCCATTGCCCCAGGGCTTTCGTGTACTCTGTGAAGTCAGGCCGGGCCGGACACAACTAAACAGAGAAGAAAGGATGGTGAATTGTGGTCCTTGCCTTACCTTACTGTTGCTCACTGCTGGGGCACGTTGGGAACATCTCACTGCTGCCAGAGGCCTGGCTGTGGTTGTGCTTTCCCCTAAGCCTCCATTTTGCACTATTGTAAGGCCCACGGTTACCGGGTGAAGAGCCCTGGGCGCCCCAGCCCCCCGGGTGCCCCTTCTCCCCTCTAAAGCCCCGTAGACTCCAGCACAGGCAGCCTCGCACCACAGCCCGAGAGCTGAACCCCAGCACGGCCAGTGCCGGCTGACGGGGAGCGTTAGGTGTTTCTCCTCCCGGAGAAGAAGCTCCGCAGCAGGCAGCCGCCAGCCCCGGGATTGCAGCAGGAAGACGGACAGCCGCAGAGAGCCTCTCCGGTGAGCGGTTTCCGAGCCCGACCGACAGCCGCTGCTGCAGAGCGGCTGGGCAGCGGATCCCCTCCCGGCGGGCCCCGGCCCGTCCCGGCACCCGGCCCGTCCTCACCCGGTCCAGAGGACGAAGTCCGGCTGCGGTACGAGGCTCTGCATGGCGCGCACGGCGGAGTCGAGCAGGAGCCAGGGTGCGTCGCACAGGTAGCTGCCCCAGGGTCCGGCGGCGGGCACGACCCGGGAGCCGCCCGAGGGGCACACCTGCCCGGCACCCGCCCCCGCGTTGTAGTCGGGGTCCCAGTGGAGGTCGGTGATGTGCCAGAAGCGCCCTGCGCGCCGGGAGACGCCGAGGCTCAGCGGGGCGAGCGGCTGCCACTGGGCCCCGCTCAGGGCACCCAGTGCCGCGGGGGAGCGGGGCACGCTGCCTCCCCTTACCTGACAGGGCTACGGCCAGCGGGCAGAGCAAGAGGAGCGCGACGAGCTGCATGGCGACCAAGGGCTGCGGGGCAGCGCCGAGCCCCGCCCACCGCGCCGAGCCCCGCCCACCGCGCCGCCCCGCTGAGCCTCGCCCACCACCTTCACCAGCTCAGGGCAGGCGGGCAGCACCCGCACTCAAGATGGCGCCGGTCGCTTCACAGCGACTTCTCCCTATTGGGAGGAGTGGGAAGACGGGAGGCCTCGATTGGCTGCCGGCCGCGGAACGGCACCTACGGATTGGGCAGGAGCTGGCGGCGCGAGGACTGCTGGTGCGCGCGGGCAGCTGGCTCCCGACGTTCGGCCGCCGCCATGTGGAGCGGGCACGGTGCGGGGGGCCGGGGCTGGCGGCATCGGGCTGGGCTGGACCGCGATCGGCGCCCAGGCTCGGTGCCTGGGCTTAGTGCAGGGATACTCGGGGCCGCCGGCTGCCGCTGCCGCGCCCCGTGATGGCGGGAACGAGGGACGCGTCACCGGCACCGCTTCATAGGCTTTCCCTCTTCGCCCTCAGGTACCTTCGACGGCGGGTACGGCACCGTGGGCACTTCGGGTCCTCCGGGAGGCTACACGCAGTCCCCGGGCGGCTTTGGCTCCCCCGCTGGCACTCAGGCGGAGAAGAAGCAGGTAGGGCGGGAGTGGAGCCCCGGGCGGCTAAGAGGCGCTGGGCCGCGGTCGGAGGAGAGGGGAGCGGGGCGGCAGTTCCCCGCGGCGCTCACGGCCCCGCGGTCCCTTGCAGAGAACCCGCTCCCAGAACATCGTGCCCTGCACCGTGTCGCAGCTGCTGGCAGCCGAGCAGGTCGACGAGTCCTTCCGGATCCGCGACGTGGAGATCTCCCAGGTGGGCACCGGGAAGGCTGCGGGTGGAACGGACTCGTTTCCTGGGGCCTCCACAATTAAACGCTTCCCTGTTCCACCGCAGGTCACCATCGTGGGGATCGTCCGGCACGCTGAGAAAGCACCGACCAACATTCTCTACAAAGTGGATGACATGACAGCAGCCCCGATGGACGTCAGGCAGTGGGTCGATACTGATGTAAGCATTGCAGTTAGGAGCATGCTTCTGTGAGGTTTTTGGGAGCAGTAGAGAGATAAGTTAGAGTCACAGAATACCACAAGTGGGAAGGGGTCCATAAAGATCATCAAGTTCGACTCGCAGCTCCTTGCAAGACTTGAAACTGCTGGAACATGTCCGGAGAAGGGCAACAGTGGAGGGCAACAAAGCCAGGGAAGGGTCTGGATAACAGGGCTGGGGAGGAGCAGCTGAGGGAGCTGGGGGTGTTCACTGTGGAGAAGAGGAGGCTGAGGGAGACCTCATTGCTCTCTACAGCTCTCTGAGAGGAGGCTGGAGCCAGGTGGGAGTTGGGCTCTGCTTCTTAGTCTCAGATGATAGAAGGAAAGGAAGTGGCCTGGAATTGTGCCAGGGGAGAGTTAGGTTGGAAATGAGGAAAAATTTCTTTGCTGTGAGAGTGGTCAGGGATTGGCACAGGCTGCCCAGGGAGGTGGTGGAGTCCCCATGCTTGGACGTGTTGAAGAAAGGTGTAGCCATGGCACCTGGGGCCAGGTTCAGTGGCCATGGTGGTGCTGGGTCGCTGGTTGGACTGGATGATCTCAGAGGGCTTTACCAACCCGAACAGTTGTGCGGTTCTGTGACTTACCAAACAGAAGTGGCTTTTCTGAAAAGTGGATGACATCTCAGATGCTGCTGTAGCAGCTCACTGGTGCTGGGCATGACTCCTGTGTTGTAATCCTTGCATGATTCTATGTTCAATCTGCCATTTTTTAGAGTGTAGCTGCTGGAGCTCAGCAGTTACTTCATGGCTGCAAAGAGGGCTGCATGCTCAGTAATTCTGTGTAGAAATGCAAGGGGAGAGAGTGAGCAGATGTGGCTCACAGGCTGAGGTGAGGACCCTTAGCAGTGGATGTTGCCTCACTTTGTGATGTGTGACTCCTGAAGTGCTGATAACTTTGCCTGGACTCTCATGGGCTTATGTAGTTGTACCACATGTTTGAAGGCAAACACCTGAGGTCAGTTGAGCAGCTCTGGGAAGCAGGCAGACCTTCAGTCAGCCTAACTACAACTTTAGCAGAACTGCACAAAAGGTTCTGGCCTACTTCTCTGAGCAGCCCAATCAGTTGAAGATGTTCCTGCTTGCTATCCACAGCTTGGACTAGATGAATTCCAAAGGTGCCTTCCAACCCACACCATAATTCTATGCTTCCATGCCCCGTGGCAGGTTCCATAGCTGAACTCTTGCTTTGCCACTGTTGCCACTGTTGCCAGTGTCTCTCTGCACAGGTCTCTCCAAAGTGGGCAGGCAGCAGAGCAGCCCAGGTGGCCTCACCTGCAGAGTGCACAGGCTGCTCAAACCACACCTGCTGCTTCTCTTTCTCCTTTGCAGTTCTGTTCCCTGCCTGTTCTGGCTGACCATAGGAGTGTGTGTGTTTGTGTTAGCTGGAGATGAGCCTCCCCAACTCATTTGTTGTTGGAAACGTGGTGCATCAGCAAACCCTTTTCCTCCTTTTCCTCCCTGCTAGGAGGCAGGTGGTGAGAATGTTGTGGTACCTCCAGGAACTTATGTCAAAGTAGCTGGTCACCTTCGGTCTTTCCAGGTAAGGTCATGCTGCCCATGGCTGCTGGGGCAGTGGCATGAGGGGCTGGTGATCTGGCACAGTGTTAGTGGGCTCCCTTTACCGTATCCACTTAGTTGTGGTCTTTTCTCACCCTTTCCTGTGGACAAATCCTTTTTTGTCTTGTGGACAAAACATTTCTGCCAGGGCTGTGTTTAATAACACTTTATTGTTCCTAAAGGCAAAGGTCAGAGGACCTGTTTAAAACACCATTCTCCATCAGTATCTCATCTGCAGTGGAGTAGTGTCTGGCCACCAGGTCCTTGGGTATTTGTACTGTAGTGCTTAGGCCGGGTTCTAGTAGCATAGTTCTGAGATACCTCTTAACAGCGTAAGTGAACGTAGAAATAAATGCTCAAAGAAGAAGGTGTGCCTCAAAGCAGAGTGCTTTAAGGCAGTTACCAGCTGGTTGGAAAGAGGAGCTACCCTGTCTGCGCTGGCTGGCAAAGTCACCTCTCCAAGCGTAAGTCAGAAAATGTTGGGTGGGTTACATGCAGTCAGGCTCCCTGTTCCTGGAGGGAGTTGGGTTGGCTGTTAGCAGTGAAGCATCTTCCTGTCCTGGTAGTAGTTTTGTCTTTTTTTGTCTTTTTTTTCTCTGAAAGAATAAGAAAAGTTTGGTGGCCTTTAAGATAATGCCTCTGGAAAATATGAATGAGTTCACCACACACATCCTGGAAATTGTCAATGCACATGTGGTCCTCAGGAGAAATCTCATGGTACGTGCTTGGAGACCCTGATTCCATCCTGGCCCTTGCTGGCTTACTCTACCCCTAGAGAGTGACATCTTGGTTCACTGGACTCAGCTTGATAGACAGGCTGTGAGGCTAGAAAGCTTGATGCTGTTGGAGGGCTGCAGTGAAGGCGTGGCAGAAGTCCTGGCTTCCTTGGGGGGAAGACTCTGTTGGGATTCTTTGGGGAATCTGTTTTAATTCCTGCTGCCTTGCACCAGCACCAAGACCTTCGGGTGCTGGGCTTGCAGCCTGTGTAACCAGAGCCACCTCACTCTTGTCATGGCAGGAAGCATCGAGAGGGCCGCAGGCATTCCCCTCCACTGGCGTGGGTGGCTATGGAGGAGTCTGCAGCCTGCCCTTGAATGGACTCACAGCACATCAGAGCCAGGTAGGTGCCAGCAGCTCCTCCAGGAGCGCCATGGTCACAGTGAATGCTGCTGTGGCACAGCGTAGGACAAAGCAGAGGATGGATACTTCCTGCCCCACCTTCCTATCCATGGCTGATGGAGAAGATGAGCTGAGTGCTGTTGGTGGTTCTTCTTTCCCCAGGTGCTGAACTTGATTAAGAACTGCCCTGTCCCAGAAGGCATGAGTCTTCAGGAGCTGAAGGCTCAGCTCCACAGTATGAGCATGTCAACAATCAAGTAAGTGTGTAGAAACAAAGGATGTTCTGGAAATCCAGGCAGTCCTTCCCGGATTTGGATCAAAGAGGCAGAAAGGAAAACAGGGAGGAGCCCAGACCCCCACCTGTGAAACAGTACTGGTGACTGCAGCTGTTCCCAGCAGGATGCAGCAATGAGCCTTGGAGTCTTCAACAGCTCGGAAGGAAGAAACCATACTTCCCTCCTTGTTGTCAAAGCAAGCTGTCTAGCAGCTCAGGAGCAAAGCTAGCAGGCACCTGGGAGTACCCAGTGCCTCAGCAGTGTTTTCTCCTGTTCAAGGACTACCTTGGTGTCTGCACACCCATCAGACTTGGGAGCAGACTGTTCTCTTCTTCGCTGTCTCTTACAGCTTCTCCTCTCTAAGACTTAGGAAAAAAGTGGAACCCAAAGGCAGTAATTAACTTCATTATCTTTCTGTGTTCTGTCCCCTTCAAAGCAAAGTGGTAGCTACTGCTTTTACCTGGCAAGTACTGGGAGTGGGGACCTTCCCCTCTGCCAGGTGAAGTCTAAGGGCTGCTGCTTTTGCCACGACTTTGGAGAGGATTTCTGTATCTGCTGCTTGGTGAAGCAGCACTGAAACTGCTCGCAGCATGGAGCCACTGAGAGCTCCCCTTGGTGCTCGAAGGGAGCAGCAGAGATGGGGTCCCTAAGTGGGAAATGCCTGAGAGTAAGGTGATGACAGGAAGTAGTTAACAATTGCTAACTGTTGCTTTTATTTTGTCTTCAAAGGCAAGCTGTTGAATTTCTTAGCAGTGAGGGACACATCTACTCCACTGTGGATGATGACCACTATAAGTCGACGGATGCTGAGTGAGGCTGGCCCCAGCTGGATTTAGTTCTGAGCAAATCCTTATCTATGTGTCAAGTTATCCTGCCAAGCCTTGTCGTGCAGAAGGTGATCTTTGCTCTTTCTAGCCTGTGGAAATCCCAGTTCCTCTGCAAGTGCATCCCCTTGGATTCCAGAGCCAAGCAGAAGGTAGAGACTTGGTTATGTGCTGTGACATGTGACTGAAAGCATCAACAGACATGGGAGAGGTGTACTGTGAAAGCTCCAGAGCCTGGGATTTGCTTTTGGCTCCTTAGAGGATGCTTGTGTTAGAAAGAAGAAACCCTTTCTAATCTTGTCCTCTGGTCCTGGGCAGATTATCTTTGTTTCTAGAGCTGTTTCTCCTAGCTCACATTTCATTTCATGTCATTTCATTCACACATTGATGGGTAGCCAAGAGTAGGATTTCACTCCTGTACAGTAATCATGAGTAGATTTTTAATTGGTTTAGCTCATGCCTTTGACTCTCTGTTTGTACTGCCAGGTATCTTGTTACCAGAGCTTTTGAGTGTTGCCAATAAAATTTTAACTTGGTTAGTCTTGGATATGTGTGGCCCTGGAGGCTTTTCTTCTTCTGCCCTAAAGAAGAAAACTCTGTGCTGGTAAAATCTAACGTCTAAAACCTCAGCTCATCGTTTCAGACTTGCCTTACTGTGTCCTTGGCTTTTGAAGTAAATGGCTTTAAGAGTCAGACCAAAGTGAATGTCTCGACACCAGGAGATTAAATAAGTGTATGACTTGTCTCAGTGTGCCAAACGGGGCCAGGATCCTGTGCATGAAAGGGGCTTTAGCTGAAGCCCAAATGTGGAACAAGTTTTTCTTTCAAGTGTTGTACTCTCTCTGATGCTTTAAAAGCAGAAAACCTCTGGGAACCAAGCGGGCTGATCCTGGTGATGTAGTGCTGGAGAGAAGAGATCTGCATTTCCTGTTTCTCTGCACAGTCCTGCTTTGGGCTAAGGGCAGCTGCTTCAGCAGGCCTCTCACTTGCACTGCGCTTCCTGCTGTATAAAGTGAAAAGCCAGATGAAAAGGAGCTTTGGGAGTTGTTTTGCATTTGTTAGTGGATGCACTTCAGGAGTTAAATGCTCAGAAGCATTTTTCACCACGATCCTCTAGCACTTCCTCCAGGAGAGACCACGGCTTTGTGGTAGGTTGCTGACAAGCAGGAGCCAGGATGCTGAGACACTGAAATGTGCTTGCTCTCTGGTTTGCTGCAGCACACTGACCTATCTTGATTGCTGCTGCCAGGACTCCAAAGGCACAGAGTCTGCTGGAAATGCAGCCAGGGCTGGTGCCAGTGGATGCCCCAAAAACCAAAGAGACGAAGGGGCTCCCTATGCTAGGAAGGCAGCAGTGTGGCAGCATGCCCTCGAGGGGCTTCCTGTACTGTTCAGCAAACAAAAGGGGCTCCAGCATTCGACAGGCATGGAAAGCAACCACACAGCAGGTTCCAGATGGAGGCTGCAAAGGTGAAAGCATCCAACTGTCAGAGGAAGCACATTTCCTGCCCTGGGAGCTCGAGGCTGCCTCTAGGTGTCTCTGCGAGACCTCAAGGGAATACCTCTTGTGGTGCTCATAGAGAGCTGCCGGAGCACATCTGCAAAGCTTCCCTCCTGGGCAGGGGATGACATCTTGCTGGGCAGCTGTGCCCAGGGGCTGCACACGGGATGCTCTCCTGTAGGTAGCTTCCAGGCTGGAGCCCTGTTTGACACCTCAGGGGAGCCCAGGGCTCACAAGCCACTTTCCGTCTGTCTGCTGACAGCCAGGGCTGGTGCCAGTGTGGGCTCACAGCCTGGGTGTCATGCAACTGCACGACCTGGCACTTTTGCTGCTGGGGACTGGGGACGTGACCCAGCTTTGCAGAAACAGTTCCCTGTGTGCCCCTCTGTGGGGCTGACTGCTGGACCCAGGGCATCTGCGTCTGATGCCAACGAGGGGGCAAGCTCTGTCCTGCAGGGTGGCCCTTGGTGCCCTCTGGGGCGAAACCGCTACAGATGTGCAAGAGGTGAACCTGCAGGCTAGGGAGTGCAGCAGATGTAGAAGCCAACTGTGGGCATGTTCCCTGTGCAGGAGGAGTGCAGCTTTGGAGGTGAAGATGGCTGGGAGTGCCTGCAGTCCAGACCGGGCACAGCACTCTTGACTGGAGAGGAAAACCTGACGGCTGGGAGCTCCTTGGTGTCTTGGCCTGCTCTCCATTTGCTCTCTGATCCCTAAAGCACCCAGAAGCTGCTGCTGCCATCTGGCCCAAGGGGCATTTTGGAATGGCTCTTAGGGCAGAGAGGTCTCAGCAGCCTCGCAGAGAGCTTGCACTGAGCACTCTGACATCCAAGCGCAGGACGCTTTGGCCTCCAATAAAGGAGGGAAGGGAAACACTTTGGTGCATTCAGTCATCCTGCTTCCCTCCATGCTCTGCTCCCCCCTGCTCCCTGCAGCCCATTTTCTCCCCAGACACAGGCCAGCCATTAGTTACAGCCCAGGAGAAAGAGCAACTGAATTCTAGGCTGGCTGAAACACCTGTTGGTCCCTGCCGCTGCAGCGGCTCTCTCGGTTGGAGCTTTGTGCATCACACAAGGCCACAAAGAAAGACTGAGGTGGGATTGTTCATCAGGCAGGAGGCTCTAGGGGCACCATATGGCAGCCCTCAGTACTTAAACGGGACCTGTATGGAAGACAGAAGGGCCAGGGGCAATGGTTTCAGGTTCAGCACGGGCAGCAGGAATGCATTTTTCGTGGCGAGGGTGGTGAGACTGCACAGCATTGTAGTGGAAGGGGTCACAGGTTTCCCTGAGAGAACTACAGGGAGCAAGACTCGTCCCAGAGGACAGATCTGGGCGTCCCAGGCTGTTGTCACTTTGTTGTTCTGGTCCAGTTTCCAGCGTTACAGCTTAAAAGCCAGTGCCTGGCCCATAGCTTTCTTCTTGCTTCCCCTCCCCTCCCCTCCCCTCCCCTCCCCTCTGTGCAGGAGATGGCTGCTGGCTGGCAGGGAATTGTGAGCTGCGTCCCGCTGAGGCCTCGCAAGCGTCAGATGGAGGTGGGGGAGCAGCTGTGGCCTACTCTCAGGCCTGCTGAGGGTGGAGCGGGCGGAGGCTGTTAGATGGGTTTAGTGCCGTTGACTTGGCATAGCCTGGGGATGTCTCCACTCTGCCTGGCTGCCTTTGGCAGATATGCACCAGCAAATAGAATCTCTAAACTTCCCAGCAGCGTGCACTATTGGCATCCCTACTCTTGCAAAGCAGCAAGAGCCACATCTGTGGGCCAGTCCTGCCCTGGGACCTCGAGGCTGCCTCTAGGTGTCTGTGCGTGACCTCCTCAGCTTCCTCCTAAAGGTCTTGCAGTCTGCAGTGAACCCCCAGCCCAGCATCACCCCACCAGCCTGCACTCCCCATCCCACCCTGGGCAGAGCCTGCTCCGTCCCAGCTGCTCTTGCACGAGGAGCAGCTCCAGCAGCTCACCTTACTGGGCTGTCTTGGCTAAGCCAGTTGGCAGCTGCCCCCACCAAGAGTGCAGCCCTGCCAGCTGTGCCACCATGCCTCAGATGCAGGCCTGGTGACTGCAGAGAGATCTCTGGCTGTGCCAGTTGGTTCCCCGGGCTGCGTATGCTGGGGCAGAGGCACTCGAGAGAGCTGAGCTCACGGAGCCAGCTGCTTGTGAGAACCAAGGTCATAATCTGTTTGTTATTTTTCTTCTTCGCCCTGTCCCCACACTGCTGTGCAGCAAGCACTGCTCAGAATGGTGCAGGAGACAGGACCCAGCTTCAACCAATACACTTTGACAAGCTTTCAGGAAAAGAAGAGCCAAACCTTGAGTCGCGTTTGTCTTTCAGGTCATGTTTTGCATCCGATGCCATGAGTGCAGTAGAGGCCTTTGAATATGCAGGAGTGCAATGCACGCTGGCAAAGCAGGAGAGGACCATGGAGAGCTAGGACAGACACTGCTTCCAGGTGTACTTCGAAGTTGAGGAGCAAATCAGCAAGTCTTGGAGGCACAAGATTCTTACATTTCTACAGCCTTGGTGAGAAATTGAGCCAGAGGGAGATGTGAGTTTGGCTGCACTTGAGAAGAAAGCAGTTTCTGCCTTATGAAAGTGGATTTCTGACATGCAGCTGCAGAAATGTGTCACTCAGTGGTCTGCACCCCAGCTGCGGCATAACTTGCACTGTGTGAAGTACCTTGGTATGTCCCCTTTTAACCTCATCCCTCCCCACGTGCCAAGCAGAGACAGGGCATCTCCTGGAAGCAGCTGTAATCCCGGTCCAGATGCCATGGTAAAAGAGTAGAGCAGAGTGTCCCAGAGTCTGGGCTGGCATCTTAGTGACTGCCCAGCTGTGTGTTGGTCTGGTGTTGTGTTGTTAGGAGAACCCCACGGGTGACAGCAGAGGACAGAGCCCCCAGCACATAAATGTACCCAGGGCTGCCCCGACGGCTACGGGATGCTTGCTGTGAGGAAGGCAGGCACCTCTCTGCAGGGCTGAGGCAGCTGGAGGCTGTGCTGTGGACCCCTTGGGCTGTGTTCAGCCCCTGCAAGCAGCCCAAGCCTCCTATGGCTTCAGTCTTTGGAGGCTGGGTGGCTTCCAGGTGCTAGAGGACTAGAAAGGGAAAACTGCCTGCATTTTGTGAATTGTCTTTTGCATGCTGTCATCCACAGTCTCATAATCACGTTCAGTGCTCTCACTGTCGGTGCCTGGAAGGGAAGAGAGAGCACAGCCTGCAGACACTGCCACAGACCACAGCTGGAACCCCATGTGGGACACTTTGACCTCGCTGCTCTAAGCCGCACCCAGCATGGCAGGGGCTTGGTGGCGGACGTGTGGAGAAAGGCCCCTTGCAGTCCGAGGCCATGGGTCCTCTGCCATCTGGGAGGGCATTCAATGGCAGACAGAGGCCAAGGGCTTGTCAGTGGTGATCATCTTGAGGTCAAGCCTTGCTTCCCCTTGCGCAAGGGTCCTTGTGTGAGACAGTGTCAGGGTGGCCTCCCCATGGGTCCCCCTGCTTCTGGGTCAAAGTGATGGGGCAGTTCTCAACGGATTTCCTCCCAGTCCGTGGCACAGGGAGATGGCACTGCCACCCATGGGTTCCCCACGACATCTGGGACAAAGGCACGGGGAAGTGTAGCTCCCACAGGGGCCCATCTGAGTGCCTGCCCCGGGGCCCTGTGAGGCCAGCCTCGGGATGGGGGTGGACAGCAGCACCCCCAGGTAAGCACAACCCCGCCACGGCAACGCGTCTGTGGCTGAGCCCCGCGGAGGGCTCGGGGCCTCACCTGCATGCCGGGGCGCGCTCGGCCCGTGCGGGCCCGGCAGCGGCGGCAGCGGCGGCAGCGGCGGCAGCGGAGGAGCCGAGCGGCCGCTGACAGGCGCCGGGCACCTGCGGGCCGCGGGGCGGCTTCTCCCGAGGTCCGTCCCTGACCGCGCCGGCTTGGGAGGGCGCGGGGGTGGCGCGGCCGGGCTGCCGGGCAGCTGCGCCAGCAGCCGGTAGTAAAAGGCTTCGGTCAGCTCCTCCAGCCGGGAGCGGAGGGGGCAGGGAGCCAGGGGCCGGACGGGCCCCTCGCTTAGCAGGATGGAGAGGTCCAGCCACCGCGGCGGGATCTCGAAGCCCTCCTGCGGCTCCTCGCAGAAGCTGCCCACCAGGAAGGGCTGGTCCAGGCGAGCCTCCAGCTGCAGGGTAGGCAGCGCGGCCAGCGGGTCCCGCTCCAGCGCCGGATCTGCGGTCACCACCCGCACCTCGCAGGGCAGCGGCTGCCGCTGCAGCAGCTCCGCCAGCCTGTACTTCTTGCTGTCAGACGCCTCCTGAACGAAGCCACCTCTCACGTCCAGCGACAGCAGCAGCTCCTCACCTTCCTCCTCCTTCTCGTCTTCCTCCCCGCCGCCGCGGTAGCAGAGCAGCCGGGTGTCGGAGCCGCTTCCCTGCAGTCCCCGCACCTCCAGCCGGTCTCCCACCGCCAGGGGGGCCACGTCCCCGGCTCGGCCCACGCAGTCCTGCGTTACTACGAGGCGCAGCCGCCGGCCCGGCTCCAGGGCGGCCACCAGCTCCCGCACCGCCGCGAAGCGCCGCGGCCGTCGGCGGAACCGGCCCTGGTAGGCGCTGGACAGGAGGAAGTGGCGGCCGCTGCTGGGGGCCGAGGCCAGTACCCGCCAGGAGCGGGAGCAGCCGTGGAGCTGCAGCCGCTGTCCCCGCCGCAGCCGCCGCTCCCAGGCACTCTGGAAGACGGCCGGGCCGGCCGGGCCCTCCAGGATCTCGGCCTGGGCCGGCATCGGCGCCTCCATCCCTAGCATCTCGCTCAGCAGCAGCGGCCGGGCGAAGCGGACGTGCTGCGTCTCTTCCGTCACATCTTCCACGTCCACCTCCAGTGTAGAGGGGACCTTCACCAGGTCTCGCCGCACTGCGGGGCACAGCAGCGTCAGCCGCGCCCGGCTCTCGCACCTGTGGTCCCAGCACTCAACTGCTGTAAGCTCCCTCCACTGCAGCACCCCTATCCCAACCCCACACCACCCCCATTCCAACCCCGCAGCACCCCCTTCCCAACCTCACACCACCCCCATCCCAACCTTGCATCATTCTTACCCTGACCCCAAAGACTACGACCCCAGCAGACCCCCAGGTGCCCTCCTGCCCCACGGGGACTCACGGTGCATGGCTGCGTGCACCTCATAGATAGGGTGTAGGAGCAGGGCGTGTGGACTGATGGCAGGGCACAGGAGGAGCTGTGGCTGCCTGTCCCACCACCCCAGCACCTGCTGCAGCGCCACACCCTGCTGCTCGCCGTCCTTCAGGAGGGGTTTGTGCAGTGTTAGGTTGTGCAGGGCTGGAGCAGGCTGGAAAAGACCTGTGGGATGACGAGTGTGAGCCCGTGTGGGCTGAAAGGTCCCCCTGAGGAGGATGGTACCCATGAGGTGCAGGCTGGGGCAGGGCAGCCCCACTCACCCTTAAAGGTCAGTGGCAGTTCCATTGTCTGCCCTGTCTCTGTGTCCTCACAAACGACCTTCTGCAGCTCCACAGCCATGACTTTGAGCAGGTCGCCCGTGGACAAGCAGCATTCATTGCCTGAGATTTCATACACAGACCCTGCAGGGTGAGGAGGAGATTTCCTCAGAGAAGATGCCTCTACCAGCAGTTTATGGACTCTAGAATGCTTTGGGCTGCAAAGGACCTTTAAAGGTCAGCTAGTCCAACCCCTCTCCATGGCCAGGGACATCTCAATAGGTCTGGTTGTTCCAAGTCTCATCAATCCTTTCAAACCTGACCTTAAGCACTTCCAGTGATGGAGCAAGCTGCAAAGTCCCTCACTGCCCTCTGAACTGTCCCTTACAGCGTCCTCAGAGCGCCCGCATGTGGTTTTGGGCTCCTGTCTAATGTCTGGGAGCTCCTGAGTGAACTCAGGACATGAGGCAGGTTCATGAGTGGTGGCAGCAGGGGCAGGTGGCCCAGGAGGAACACAGTGACATAATCTAGTATGCAGAGATGGAGTTGAGAAAGCCAAAGCCTGCTGGATCTGTCAAGAGATGTAAAGTGCAACAAGAAAGGCTTCTACAAGTAGGTCAGCACAAAAGGGCAGGGAAAAATGTGGGTCTGCTGCTGAATAGGGCAGGAGACCTGGTGACAAAGGAGGTGGTGAAGGGCAGTGTGCTCAGTGCCTTCCTGGCTACAGTCTTTACAGACGTGACCAACCTTCAGGAGCCCCCCTGAGATCAGGGCAAAAGTCTGGAGTAAGGAAGATCTGCCCTTGGTGGAGGAGGACCAAGGAGGAAAGCACTGAGCAGCATGGACACGCTTAGGTCTACAGGGCCTGAGTCCTGACTGTGAGACACCACTCTGTTACCTTTGAGACACCATGGACAGTCGGGGGAGCTCACTTCTGTCTTTGAGGCAGGCCAGAGGGGGACCTACAGGCCAGCCATGCTCCACTCAAACCCTAGGAAGCTGCTGGAGCACCTAGCTTTGGATTCCAGTCACAGGAAGGGTGAATAAGTGCCTGGGACTGTAAAGCACAGAGGGAACTCAGACTGCCCAACCTGCGAGCACCTGCGATAGAGGGAGCAGGCTGGTGGGAGAGGGGAGAGCAGGGGGTGGCCTCCCCTTGGCTTCAGGAAGGCTTCTGGCACCATCTCCTGTCATGTCCCATAGAGAAGCTAATGATGAATGGGCAGGATGAGCAGACACTGAAACGTTTGGAACTTCCTCTGGACAGAAGCAAACATTTCTTTGCTGTGGTGGTTGCCAAGCACTGGGATAGGCTGCCCAGAGAGCTTATGGAGTCTCCATCACTGGAGATAGAACCCAGTGGGACAAAGTCTGAGCGCTCAGCTCCTGCTGATGGTGCTTGTGCTGTGGGATGGCCTGGATGAGGTCTCAAGGTCCCAGCCAATCTTGGTGATTCAGTGATTCCCAACACAGGTAGCCATGGCATGTGGCATTAGCAAGCACCAGGTGCATAGTGGGGGCCCCAGTGCTTGGCCAGCTGTGGTGAGATCCTCAGGGCAGCAAGGAGGGAACTGAGCTATGGCCTGGTCTTGGCCACAGGCTGTGCCCTTTCTGGGACGTAAGCCAAGCCCAGGTATCCTGGCACTCACGGGTGCATGGACAACCCTGTCCCTGTGGCTGTGGACTCTTGACCCCTGGGGCTGCAGAAGAGGGCCAGGGGATGGAGGTGGAGGGTCCAGGGCAAGGGGGGAAGGGCAGAGCTGCTCCGTGGGCTAGAAGCAGTGGGGCTGGCAGACTCATTGGGTGAGCAGGGTGAGCTGGTGCCTGTGGCTACTGGGAACACGTTGGTTTAGGCGCCTGGCATGCACAGCTGCTCTGCTGGGTCTGGACAGGAGAGCTGGAGCCACGGCTGGAGATGATGCTGCAGGCACTGCTGACCATGCTGAGCCATGGAGCTCAGATGACAGCAGGGGGATGGGAACGGGGGTGAGGGAAAAGAAAGTTAAAAAAACAGTTACAGGAAGAGGTGGCTGCAAGCTAGGAAGCTGCATGAAGTGTTGCATGTTGTGTATGCCCTGGTGCCCCCTTCAGCCCTTCCTGCTGAAAAGGGAAGCAGCTGCAGTGCCCAGAGCACAGTCCGGGTGCAGAGACCTGGCTAACTCCATACACATGTGGCATAGTTGGCCCCCTTGGCTGGCAGTGAGACACACAGACCCACATGGCTGAGGATGTGCTGTCCAGGACCCCCAAAGCTCTCTTCAGCCCCACCACAGCCCCAGGCCAGAGTGGGTTTGCAGATCCTGCTTTGTGGCAGGATCAAGAATGCAGAGGAAGTGAGGACTGAGTGGCCTGAGGAGCCTGACAGAGGAGGAGGAGCAGCAGCAGGGACCACAGCAGTTTTATTTAACATCTTGGGGACCTACCAGAAGTTTTCCTAAGAAAAAGCTAGAAATGGTAAGATCTGGGCAGGCAATCCAGAAATGAAGACATCCAGAAAGAGTTGAGGCTGGTCAGCTAGCAGAAGGCTCTGGAAGACCTTAGAGCTGCATTGTAATATCTGCAGGGGAGCTGCAGGCAGGCTGGGGAGGGACTGATTGGAAGGGGCTGTGGCGATGGGGATAGGTCAAGGGCAATGGTTTGGAACTGGAGCAGGGCAGAGTTAGGTTGTACAGCAGGAGGAGGTTGTGCACAGTGAGGGTGGGGAAAGACTGGCACAGGCTGCCCAGGGAGCTGGTGGAGGCCTCATCCGTGGAGACATTCAAGATCAGCCTGAACGTGTCCCTGAGCAGCCTGCTCCGGTTGGAGCTGTCCCTGCTGCCTGCAGGGGGTTGGACAGGATGACCTTTGAGGGTCCCTTCCAACCCCGTTCTGCCCTTAAGTCTCTGTATTCACTGCGCTTCCTCCAAACCTTCTGTGCAGCCCCGAACTTCTCCCTCTCTGGGATGAACTCGGGACACGCTCCCTGCTATGCCAAGCAGCAGGTGCCAGGTGCTGCACTAGGACTGCTAACAACTGCTAAAGGAGCTGCTGCTGGAGCAGTGCCACTGGCACTTATCTGGCAGCGTTCGGAAGTGATCAAGGTGGCCAGGAACCTGTGGGGGTGCTGGAACCAGCCCAGCTGGGCTGAGAGAGGAGCAGAGTGAGGCCACTCCAAACGCTTCTGCCCTGTAAAAGTCAGAGTAACTTAAACGAACCCTCTGAGTCCTGCTGGCATGGCCACAGTGGTGCTGCCAGGAGCCTGCTGTGCACCCCCAGCAGAAAGGCAGCAAAAGCCTTGGGCAGTTTCTGGTTTCGTTTCACCAGCAGCGTTGCCCCAGCTGAGGAAGCCCTGTTGGTAAAAGCTCCTCCTCATCCCCAGATGTCGCCAGGGAGGTGGTCCAGGAGAAAGCAGAGAGCTCAGAGCAGGCTGCTGACTGGGCTCCTGGCACTGGGGCCTGGTCCAGTGCCACCTCCCACCCCCGCCAGCCACCAAGCATGTGGGTCAGTCCCTGCCAGATCCCTGGCAGGTGGTTCACTCCCTGGATCAGGACCAGCCTGGATGGTTTTTGGTGCCCCACCGCTTTCCTAGCAGCACGACTGGGCATACTGGGGCACTCAGCTGGGGGGCACTGGCTGTAGCAGAGAAAGGTTTTTGCAAGAAGCTGTGCCTTAGGCACCAGTGCCCACCCACAAAGACCTGTTCCTCTCCCTGGGCACTGACAACCTGCTGGCAGGGGACCAGCAATTTCGCTGTGGGAGCCAGGGTTCCAGTGGCATGGTTGGGGGAGATGGCACAGCCTCGGGCACCCTTCGGGGCAGCAGGTACCCAGCACTCACCTTGGAAGTAGATACCAGAGCAGATCCTGAGGACACGAGGCAGTGTGGTGGGGTCCAGGGAGCAGATGTACTTCTGGAAGGAGAGAGGCTCCATGGCTCTGCTGCTGCCTGCCCCAGGGCACTGCAGACAGAAGTGCATGGGAAGTGCCTCCGGGCTCTGCTTTCTCTTCTGCCTGCCTTTCACTTCTGCTTTTGGCAGAGGCAAATTTCCTCTCTGGCCACAGACCCACACTGCTGGCAGTTCTCCAGCCTGGCTTGGTGTTCCCCACTTGTGGCCTTGAGGGGGCTGTGGGTGTGGGAAGGCATAGACCTCCCCAGCTCTACCTTGGTATGTTGTGGCTGGACCAGTGCTGCAGACAGGGCTGCCCAGGCTGTTTCCTGTCACCAGCTCTGCCCCTCCACGGTTGGGACAGAGAGAGTGATGATGCTATGGGGCAGGGGGCAGGTCCAGGTGGACCACAATAGAGAGAGTGCAGAGTGTCTGTGTCCAGACAGCCCTTACAAAGACACAGGTACCTTCACCCTGATCACTTCTGGGCCTTCAGACCCCACCTGCCCCTGGCACAAACAACCATGTAAGGGCAGTCAAGCTGGGGAAGGGTCTGGAGAACAGGGCTGGGGAGGAGCAGCTGAGGGAGCTGGGGGTGTTTGGTGTGGAGAAAGAGGAGGCTGAGGGCAGAGCTTATTGCTCTCTGCAGCTCCCTGAGAGAAGGCTGCAGTGAGGTGGAGTTGGGCTCTTCTGCCTAGTTTCAGGTGACAGAAAGAGAAGAAATGGCCTGAAATTGTGCCAGAGGAGGGTTAGGTTGGAGATGAGGATCGAGTTCTTTGCTGCAGGGGATTGGCACAAGCTGCCCGGGGAGGTGGTGGAGTCCCCATGCCTGCAGGTTCCAGAAGGGTGTGGCCATTAGCTTTGTCTTTGTGATGATCTTTGTTTTACTTCTACGAATCAAACTGAAGCTGCAGACTTGGAGCAGTGGTGAAGGCAGAGCCCAGAGCTGCTTCCAACACAGTTCTCTGTGCGGAGCCAGTGGAGCACCCAGCAGCACGGCCAGGGAACCTCTTGCTCAGAAATGGAACTTGGAGGGAGGTATTCTCTGTGAATGGTGCAGAAGAGGAGGCCTTGCTGCTTTGACTGCAGCCGTGGGGGTCAGCTGCAGCTAAAGGAATTGGTCTTTCCTGTTAGTGCAGGGTGAAGCAACCTGCGGGCAGTGCTGGCTCAGCAAGAATCCCCCTGCACAAAGCAGCTGCAGCTGCCACGGGGCTCTCATGGCAGCAGGCACTTCTAAAGCTCCTCAGGCCCTGCTGGCACTTGGAGCTGGACTGCCCTTGGCACCAGAGCAAGTCAGATGTGTCAAGGTCTGGGCAGCCTCCACGGACAGCTCTCTGTCATCTGTAGGAGGGCTGCTCGGCCCTCCCCCAGGAGCTCTTCTCCTAAAGCTCAGCCTGCAGCTCTGATGCTCCCTGACCTGTCTGCCGTTGCTAGAAGGATTTGGCTCCGTGCTCAGCAAACTGCTCCTCAAGCAGCTGCAGGCTGCTGGCAGATTTGCCTTCTCCTCCTCTGCACCAGGCAAAGCCAGCCCAGCTTCCCTGAATGTCCTGGCAGGTAGTGTGCCCAACCCCATGACCACCTTGCCCTTGGTGATGTGCTTCTCACATTCCTTTTCACACAGGCTCTGTGTTTCACCCAGGGCTCAGTTCTGGCTCTTCTAGGGCTCTTCTAGGTAGCATTCTCATCATGGGGTGGGGATGGGGCACAGTGTCTGGGTGAAACACAGAGCCTGTCCCTCTGGGGAGGTTTGGCTGCTCTGATACAGAGTCCAGGGAAGAGCTGAACAGAGGAGCTGCTCTGGAACCCCAGGGCGAGTTGAAGAGCCAGCAGCCAAGGTCTCTGTGCACCAAGTGTGTATTTCCCTGTCCCCAGACAAGCCCTAAAGAGCCAGCACTTACCTAGAAAGTCCAGAACCGGGGTGGTAGGGCTGCCTGCAGGGCCTCGTAGCAGGGTGGCTGTGCTGGGCATTGCTGGCAGCCCAGAGTGTGGATTTCGGTGCAGCTAAAACCTCTGGCCAGAGCTGAAGGAAGAGAGCAGAAGTCTGCCCTGCTGTGTGCTGGTCTAGCTCAAAACAACCTGGAGAGCCAGCCCTGCCTGCCTCTTCTCTGCTTCCAGTCGGGGGGAAAAGGGAGTGGGCCAGGGAAAAGAAGGAATTAGTTTGAAAATCAGCCTAGAAAGAGATGTCCACAATTGAAATGTCAGTCCAGGATCCAAACTCGTACAGTGGCCTAAACCCAGCAGCCCAGGGTTCAGGCTCTGGTTAGAGAAGACAGCCAGAACTGTCTGCTCTTTGCTGAGGTAACCCAGCACAGAGCAGGGCTGGCACAGAGGAAAGGCCCAGAACTGGTGCAGCTGCCCAGGGCTCAGTGCTGAGGCTCTGGGACAATGTTGCTCCAGCAGCCCTCGGTCCCCAGGGCAGAGGTGATGCAGGAGAACTGCTCCAGTGGCTGGAGAGAGCCCAGCTGCAGAGCCTGGCTGTGCACAGGTAGATGAGCACCCAGTGTGCAAAGCTCCTTGGGAAGCCTGGAAAAATAAAAGGGGTTGTGGTGGTGTCCCTGGACACAGACACTGTGGACATGGCCGTGGGCTGCAGTTATGGTCAGCTCAAGACCCTACTGCATCCTGTTGGGAGAGGCTTCAAGGAGCAGATCTCAAGGTTCTGAGCTCCAGAATGAAGAGCCAGGGCTTGGCCATGGTGAATCAGAGTCAAGGAGGGAGCAGCATCCCTTCAGGGATGGGGAAGAGCTGCAATGAGAGGCAGAGACATGTCCAAGAGAGCCTGCTGTGGGCTGTGGGGCCAGCAGTGCCTGTCATCCTCTCCTGGTAGCTTATCCTTGAGCCTGATTTCATCGGGGCTGGGCAAATGAAGTTGCTCTGCAGCTGCCCAGAGGCAGAACTGTGAGGGTGGGGATGCCTCTGGGAACAAGAAAGAAGCTGCAGAAGAAAGCAGCAAACCTGTCAGTGCTCCATCATCCCAGCAACAGCTGAAGTCTGGAGCTGAATAAATACCTGGAACATTTTCACTTCCTCCTGCTCACTGCCAGGCTGGTGCCCACCTGTCTGCTCTGCCTGTGAGGGGAGGGCCAGGCCAGCCCCAGCAGGGCCCTGGGAACTGCTGCTTTATTTCACACAGTCATCAAACCCATCCCATCCTCTTCCCCAAAGAGCCCTCACTTCCCTGTAGCCAGCAGGCTCTGCACAGGACTCAGTAGGGACCTTTCCCTTCCCCTTGCAGGCATCTCCACAGCAGCCACCCACAGGTGATATCAGGATGGCTTAGGCTAGACACAGGCCCTGGATTGAGGGCCCTCTTTGGGAGCATCATCTCCACCTCTCCAAGCTCAAATTCAGAGGTGATCCTGCCCATCAGGTTCCCTCCTCAGAGGGATTCCCTTTGTGAGAGCAGGGCAACATCTCGATGTTGGAATGGTACAGCTATTGGCACCTGAAATGCTGGAGCACAAGCCACAGAGAGGCCAGAGTGCAGGAGCTCAGGAGTGCTGAGTTAAGATAAAGTGGAAGGTTGGAATGACCTTAGAGAATGGTGTGACCAATACCAACAAAGGTAAGGCTGGAGCCTCTGCTGACTTGCATTGCTTAGACAGAGTGTAGGTGTTGCTGCAGTGACGAATGTCTGTGCTCATTAGTGTGGGATCTCAACGCAAGGACATGGAACCAGTTGCAGTTTAACAGTTTGTAGCCTCCTGATGAGAGGTATAAAAACACCTGTTTGGAATGCAGTGAACGGGTTGGATTTGCTTCCCTCAAGCGTCTCCCCGTCTCTTCTGATGCCTGTGGCATCTAGAGGTGCTCCAGCACAGCAACAGTGCAGCAGGAATGCAGGCACCAAGTGGTGCCTGCAGGCACCCAGGACCCAGCTTGATGTCAAGGCCAGAGGAGCTGTGCAGCAGAAACCAAGAGGTCAGTAGCAGAGGGCCCTGTTGGCTCTGCAGGGTCTGTCTATGATTGCCGGTTGAAGCTCACAGGTGCTGCCCTGCCACTCACCACCCAGCCCTGTGCTAAGGCTAACCAGGCACTAGCCAGGTCCTTGTGCTTCCTGAGCCAGTGACTGGCCCAGGTCCCAGCTCAGGCAGTATTTATTTCCCTGCAGAGGGACCTTCTCCTGCTCCAGTCGTGCACCTCTCCAGAGCACAGCACTGGGGCTGGGTGAGCCAGGACCCAGTGGCAGTTTTGTTTCTTACCTTGCTGAGGCCCTAAGAAGAGTGGTGGGAATGGGCAGTAGAAGCAGAGAACTTGCAGTAGAGGAAGTTGGCACTTTCTGCCTCAGGCAGTGAGCCAGGAAAAGATGCAGCTGCTTCTTTTGCCCTGCAGTTGTGTTTGCTCGGCAGAGCAGGACACATCCTGGTTAAGATCACAGAGGTGAAAACACTGCTGGGATCAGTTTGCAAATGCAGGGCAGGGACCAGTGATGGCCTTGAGCAGGATTCTGCTCATCAGCAAGCAGCTTAATGCCTGCATCTCTGCACAGCCACCTGAGTTCTGCATCCTGAGCAGCTGAGATAAAGCTGTTAAAAGGTAACAAGCAAAGCACAAAGCCAGATGTGCTCAGTGATACCGATGAGGAACCTGCTGGCTACCGACTGTCACCAAAGGGCCATTATCAGCTCCACGCAGGCTAGGCAGGAATGTCCCTTTACTAGAGGCTGGTGGGACTGGGCATGCCCCTGCCCTGACAACTAACCCATCACACATCGGCCCAAGGGGAAGCAGGAGCACAGAGCAAAGGACTGCTGTAAAGCAGGGGGAGCTTCTGTGCTCCCAGGCTGGTGATCAGAGGGGAGGAGCAAGCAGGTGCTGGGGTAAAGGGGACCTCTTCCTGCAGCTGAACTCCAGCACTGTCTCCAGGCAGTGACCCCATGGATGGGTTCAGCTTGCACCGAGCTCGCTGGTGGATCCCATACGAGCATCTGCAGTTGGTCAGTGCCATTCAAAGAGCTTTCTGGCAGCTGATGCTGGCAGGAGACAGAGAAGCTTCAGAGCACCACAGTGTCGGGGACCAGGCTGTGCTGCATGATCATGAAGTAAGATAGATCAGTTAAAGAGTAAAGACACTGTGAAAGTTACACAAGTGCCTGCAGAGGCAGGATGTTCTCACAAAACACCGTCTGAATGTTACACAGTGCCTGCAGAGGCAGGATACTTTCTCACAAAACAAGAGGATGTTCCCAGAAAACAACAGCACACTTGTGGCAAAACCAGCAGCAGGTGTCTGATAACAGTAGCCACACGTAGAAAGAGTGACTGTTGCTTCTACCAATCATTGTGTACATGCTGGGTGGGTGGTCGTATGTACGGAACTCTGAATAGTATCTAAGGTGCAAAGCTTCCCTATTAAGGTTGGATTTGGATTTGGATCCTATTGATGTGTCGTCCTGTCCCGCTCGCGGAACGCACGCGACACCACAGTGGTCACCACCCTGACAGTTGTCTTCTCTGCTTCAGACTGGAGCTTGTACCAAGTTCTGCATTTCTCTTAAGTAGATTCAAAGCACTCTGTGAGCAACCTCCCTGCTGCTCACCGTGGGCTGTATTCAGTACCAGCTGGAGATGACAGTTCCTGGGGCTACCGAAACCCTGAGTGAGCCCTGGGCAAGCTTCTCTGCCATGCTGTGCCTCAAACACCACTTCAGGATTTGCACTGAAATGGTGACAGGCAGGTGCTGCCCTCGTGGGCATCCCTGTGGGCAGGGCCCCTGTGGGCAGATGATGTTCTGTGTGTCCCTGCTGCTCAGGTGGCAGCTGGTGGATACAGCTACTGCCAGTTCTAACCCATTCCACCCCACACAACATCAGTGATGTTGGTACCACTCGTTTCTAGTCTTCCAGCTTCTCACCTGGGCCTGTGACATTTATTTTCTCCTTTCCCTATTCTAGACCTTCTTGGCCTCTGGACACCACTCCCAGGCTCAGAGAGGCAAGGTGGTTGGGTCTCAGCACCTTTCCTTGCACCAGTTTTACCCACAGGGCTGCATCTCCATTTGCTCTGCGTGGTGTGGCTGGAAGACAGGTAGGGGAAGCACAGACACAGAGGCAGAGGAGCTCTGTGCAGCAGAACAGAGAAAAGCTTCCACGGGGAGGTCAAGAATAAGCCTTGAACAAGTCAACTCCAGTCCACAGGGATGAAAGTCACACCAGCCGCTAGCAGCTGTGGGGACAAAGTTGTCTACCTGCTCTTGTGGTGTCCCAACTCAAACAGAGAGACACAAACATCGCCTAAGGAGACTGCCCTGCAGGGCACGAGAGACCTGCGCAGCTCCGGCAGCGCTCAGGCAGCCCCCAGGCAGCCCCCAGGCGATGCTGCACTGCTGGTCTGAGCCCTAAACTTTGCTGCTGTTTGGCTGCAGCTGGGGGCTGGCCTTAGAACAGGGAGGAGGTCACACCTCCGACACAAGCAGGAACTGTCACCCCGGAGGCCCCAGAGAGATGAGCACAGAAGGTACTAAGCCAGGGGTGACATCACCTGTTAGGGTTCAAGGAGAGCTGCTCTCAGCCTGGAGCATTCTCACCCTGAAGGTTTGTGGAGCTGCCTGCAGTGGAACAGAAACCTTCTCTGGCCTGGCAACAAGCAAGAACTATCCGAGCTGAAGGAGGCAGTGCAACCTCTGCTGAAGCAGCTCCTTTCCAGGCCTCTCCTCATCCTCACCACACTCGGCCGGGCTGGGGCTGCTGAGCGCCTCTGACATCTTGATCTGCCTTTAATGCATCTTGACAGGTGAAGAGGATGGCCAAAGGCAGAGAGCAGCCCCGCCCGCACCCGACCCCCTCCTCCCTGTCAGCTACCCCCCCTGCCCCTTCCTCGGCAGCTGTTCCCCCTCGTACCCTCCTTCCCTGTCAGCCGTACCCCCGTACTCCCTCCCTGTCAGTTGTACCTCCACAGCCCCCGTTCCTGACAGCTTCCCCGCACTCCCTTCTCTGTCAGCTGGGCCCCCTCCCCGCCGCTGTCCCCTTCCCTGCCGGCTACCCCACACCTCTTGCTTCCCTTTCCAGACAACTCGCCCCCACCCCCTGCTCGCTCCCCCTTTGCCATTGCTCACCTGCACCCTGTATGGGAGAGGCTAACAGAGAAGGAGCTCCTGGTAGCTCTTCTCTTATAAACCCAGACTTCAATGAAGGCACTGGAGAGAGCTGCCTGAGCTCCTCTCACAAAGGGCTGACAGGGGCACAGGGATACAGCTCAGCCCTCTGGGGGAATGCTGCTCCCATTTCCTGCAGGCTGGTACACTTCAGCTGCCACACTCACCTCTGCACTGGGATATGTTTCTGCTCTCCCAAGGGCCCAAAGGAGAAGTCACCTCCTCTCCAAGAATTCAGAGATGCCATCGCAGGGTCTGGCATGCTGGGAGCAGGACAACTCCTGTCTGCTCTTTAGTGGCTCTTGGGATGGCTGCTGGGTGCTGCTCTCTTGTATTTCAGAGTCAAAAGAGAGCAGAGAGATAACAAAGACACTGCAGTGACTGCCTCGAGGACAGATGTTCCTGGAGAGCTCTGCCACCATTCTTCAGCTCAATCAATTCAGCTGCAAACTTCTCCACTTTTTCATTCCCACCTCTGCATTCCATGCTGCAGAATGCTTTAGGTCATGATGCAGCTGACTTCTTTTTAGTGCTCTTTTAATCCAGGTAGTTAACCACCAGCTGCACCAACACTGCCACTTGTGAGGCCACAGCCTGCACTACTAAACCTGTACCAACCGTTCCCTCCTGCGGCAGGCCAGCAGCTTGCACATGAGTTGGGAAGGCTCCTGCTGACAGACAATGGAAATATGACTGCTCAGACTACCTAAAGGACTGAACAGAAACCACAGCACCACAGTGGTGGGGGTGGAAGGGACCTTTGGAGACCACTTAGTCCAACCCTGCTGCTGCAGCAGGAGCACCCAGATCAGGTTGTGCAGGAACATGCCCAGGTGGGTTTTGAGTCTCGAGAGGAGACTCCACAACCTCTCTGGGCAGCCTGTTCCAGGGCTCTGCCACCCTCAAAGTAAAGAAGTTTTTCTTTATGCTTAAGTGGAATCTCCCAGATTCCAGTCTGTGCCCATTGCCCCTTGTCCTGTCCCTGGGCACCACTGAGAAGAGCCCAGCCCCAGCCTCTTGCCCCTCACACTTTAGCTCTTGCTGAGCTCCCCTCTGGGGCTGCTCTTCTGCAGGCTCTCAGCCCCAGGGCTCTCAGCCTTTGCTCCTCACAGAGCTGCTCCAGGCCCCTCAGCCGCTTTGCAGCCTCCACTGGAGACTCTCCAGCAGTTCCCTGACTCTTGAACTGGGGAGCCCAGAACTCGACCAAAATACTCCAGATGTGTTCTCACCAGGGCAGAGTGGGAGAACCTCCCTGGACCTGCTGGTCACTGTTTCTAAGGCACCCCAGGACACTGCTGACCTCCTTGGCCATGGAGGCCTCTTGCTGGCTCATGGGCAACTCATTGTCCACCACCACTCGCAGGTCCTTTGCAGAGCTGCTTTCCAGTAGGTCAATCCCTACTCTGCACTGCTGCTGGGAGTTATCCCTCCCCAGGTGCAGGACCCTGCACTTGCCGTTGATGCACTCCATGGGGTTCCTCTGCCCAGCTCTCCTGCCTGGCCAGGCCCCACTGGGCGGCAGCACAGCCTGAGGGGGGTCAGCCACTGCTCCCAGTCTGGCATCTTCAGCAGACTGCCTGAGGGGACTCTGTCTCTTCATCCAGGTCATCGATGAAGATACTGAGGAAGACTGGAGCCAGGCCTGACCCCTGGGGAACATCCCCAGCCACAGGTCTCCAGCTAGAGCCTGCAGCACTGATCGCAGCCCTCTGAGCTCTGTCACTCAGCTGTTCTCGTCCTCCTCACTGCCCACTCACCTGAGCCACACTGCCTGAGCTCCCCGAGGAGGACAAGGTGGGACAGGACCAAATCTTGCTGAAGCTGAGGCAGACAACAGGCACTGCTCTGCCCTGCTGGACACCCTGGCACAGAAGGCTGTGACTGGCCAAGCCTGATTGCCCTGCTGAAGCCAGGATAGTCTTCTATTAATCTTTAAATTGAAGTGAATGCTCCTCAGTGTGAATACTCACAAACAGCCCAGCTGGTACTGGTACTAAACCCAGCCAAGCTTGGATATCCCTCCCAGCCCTTTGCTGCAGGCACTGTGGTTATCTTCAGCCAGGGCCCAGCTCACTCTTTGTCATTACAGCTCTCCCCAGTGAGCCAAGAACAAGATGCAGAGACATGGTGTGACAAAGGCTGGTGGTGCATTTAGACCGCCCATGGCCACTGTCAGAGGCAGCAATATGGGCACTGAGAAGAGCAAAGCTGGGCCCTAAAGCAAAAGTTTTGCAGAGAGGATTATGCCAGAAGCAGATAAAACTTGGCTCAGGAAACAAAAGCAGCTGCAGAGCTGTCCAATGTCACTTGTGTGCAGAGCTGCAGCACAAGGCAGCAGAGCGGATCAAGCCAAAGAAGCTTTAGGAGCTGCAGCCTGAGCAGCTAAGAATGAGCACTAAGAACAAGCCCTGCAGTGCTGCCTGCACTTGAGCAGGGCAGAAATCCCTCACCAGGCCAGCACAGCACGCAGGGTGCAGGCCAGGAACGAAGACAACACTCCCCAAACTGGCAAAATCTGCATTTAATTTACAACATAGTAAAGGTTACAGGTAAAAAGCTCAACAGAAGGTGTGAAAAGGCCTCTTACATTACACAAGTGTACAAACCTCTGTACAAAGCCCCTGGATGTTGGCCTGCCCCCTCCCTAAGGGGCAGCTACGGCCCCACAGCTCTGAAATAATGAGAGCCTGTTCAAACTCGAGAAGGGCTTTAAAAACCCACGAGCAGCAAAGCTTCCCTTGTCAAGAAAGATCTTGCAAAGAGCCGTTTGCAAAAAAAACAACCCCAAACCCAAACACCCAAAACATCCTCCCCACCCCCTCCCCAAAAAAACCCAGCCCACCAACAGCCAGAAATGGAAACAAAGGAAGGACAAGACCTGTTCAACTTTTATTTGCCCTACCTATTCTTACCCTAGAGCTGCCCTCGTGAAGCAGGCTGGCTGGAAAGAGAAAACTACATACCAGAAAGAGGCAAAATGAAAAACCACAGGAGGAAGATCTGAAGTCAGCATGGAGTGTTTGGAAGCAGCACACCTGAGGACTAAACACAGAGGGGCACAATCACACCACGGAGGAGGTGCAGCAGCTTGAGCTGGATCTGATGGTGTGAGGAGAGGAACAGAGCACCCCTTAAAGCCCTCCCTCCTGTGAAAGGAGCAGCCCCCAGCCCATTGCCAGCTCAGCAACGTGATAGAAGCAATCCTCTGATCACCCTGATTTGGGAACACCTGGCACACAGCCCCGAGTGCACACAGCACAGCAGCCACACCACGGCACCGCGCCAGCCGCCTGCCACCGTGCTCCTCCCCGAGGCAGCCTCAGCACTGCCAGCAGGGCACAGCTGGGCATGCTGCTGCCAGCCTGTGCCACTTCCTGCTGAGATCCCCCCACGAAGGAGTGGAACTGCACAGCTGGACTGGAGAATGTACCACAGCACAGAGTGAGCCTAAGGGAAAAAGCTGCGGCCCGACCTTGCTTAAAGACAAAACAGTGTCTGGACACAGGCAAAGCAGGTGGTGAGAGACAAAGGAGGTGAAGGGCAGCAACCCAATCAAGGGTCTCGTTCTCATCAGTGAGAAAAGGTGATGAAGTAGTGAAAAAAGGCAGTGTTATGAAACCAACTCCTGTGCAAGGCAGAGTCTCTCCTGAGAGCTCCCATCCCGGCTCTGAGGAGCACTCAGCTCCCATCCACCGTCGCTGGCAGCCAGGGTGCAGATTGCGTCCTCCTACCCTGTCTGTCTTTTTGCACTTCCCACACTCTAAGCTCCCGAGTGCCATTTGAAATCAAAACTGAAGCTACTAAAAGGGTAACCAAGAAGCTGTTCTGTGTTCAACTTCAGTCATCACAGGGAAGAGATCCAACTCTGCTCTGTTTTTTGTGCAAGTGTAGACAGTGCTCACTCAGCAGGCAAATGCTGGAGGGCTGCCATGCCTGTCTGCTGCCAGCACCCACACCAGCTCAGGACCACCCCTGTGTGCACCCCTTCACCTGCCCACCCACCCAGCACTCCACTGCAGAACGCTGGGCAACAGCCAAGCAAGCTCAGACTCTCATCCAGCTCAGCTGCACCTCATGCCCCAAGGGGATGCTGTAGTGTTTCAGGTGGGAATTCAAACTAGCTGTAGCCAAAGTAAAACCCCAAAGCAACCCCCAAACGGTAATGCCCTACGCTGGGGGGGTTCAAAGTGTAACAAATAAAAGCTGACCTCTACTTTGCAAGATTGAGCACTCCTAAAGGCTTGGCCCCACAAACGTGGACTTGTGATACAGCTGCCCTGCCAGCAGCAGGGCCAGCAGGAACAGTACTCATCGTAGTAAGCACGACACTTAAAGACACAGATTCGCAGGGTCATGCCCTAAGTGAGAATTAAAATCGATGTCTCTGCCCCTTCAGGGCACAGATCAGAACTCAGAGGGGTGGTGACATTATCAAAAGTACCTCTGGGGCCAAAAATGGCTAAGAAAAGGCTGCCAGCTGCTGTAGTTCAAAAGGTGACAGCTGTATTTGTGTTTAAACAGACATATAAAAAGGTTTGCAGACAGGTCTGTAAAGGACATCTCACTGCTCCCATCTCGGGTTTACACCTGGGTAGGACACTGAAGTTTAAAAAGACGATACTGCACATCCACAGTTTCTGGAGTTCGTGGCTCCCACCCTCCCCCAGCACGGCTCGGCTCAGATCAGCAGGGACGGGGTCGGCTTCTTGCCCGGCCACGCCTCCTTCGCGTACTTCTTCTTCTTGGGCTCGTTCACAGCTTCGGGGTTGAAGACGGCAGGGTTCGGAGCCGGGTTCATGTTCACTGTCGAGGGCACAACGGGAGTCAAGTCCACATCGGGGGCGAGGTTGGGGTAGGGCATGGGCAGCCCGCCGATAAGGGCCGTGCCGTGGGCGCCGTGCGGCTGGCTGCCAGCCTCGCTGTGTGTGGGCGGCAGTCCCCCGTAGAGTCCTCCGCTGTAGGGGAAGCTCTGCAGGCGCCGCGACGCTGCCTCCTCGCTGCCCAGCGCGCCCGAGCCCTCCAGGCGCTTCTTCTGCGGGGAAACAGGGACAGGGACAGCGTCAGCGCGGCCAGGAAGCAGCCTGCTGCCCCAGAAGGCAAAGGCCAGCCACAGGCGGGCACGGACCACGGGCAGCTTCTTTCCCAGAGGCCTTCTTCTGGTTTTCCTTGCAAACCACCCAAGAGGAAACTGAAGGTGCCCAGGGCAGGAAGGGGCGACAGGAGGTGGAGCTCAGGTCGGGGCATCTGCTTACCTCCAGTCCTGAACACTGGACTGAGCAGGACGTAGGGCAGTAGCACAGAGCCTCCTTCTCCCCACAGTAAGTTACTGCACCTTCTAGATCTCCTGGGTGGCTTTCTCTAGCTCCTGTCCATTTGAATCTCCTGCTGCAGTCTGGGCTACCGCAGAATTACTCCTTCCCACACGTGACCTACTGCACAGCAGCGGCAAGTGGCACTGCTGTCACCCGGGGGCTTGGTCACCCTCAGCTTTCACAAACCTCCCTTCTAGAGTATTCACACACAGCACTGGCAGCAGCCTCGCCCCCGAGCAAAGCCTAAACCCTGCCAGCTCCACCAGGCGACCTCGGGAAATCTTTAAACGACCAACCTCTCATTTGCACTTTCTGTTTCCTGTGCTTCCCACAATTTTAACTGCTGCCTGGAAACGACCACACTTAAATCCTCTGCAAGTGTTTCCTTCTCAGAGGGAGAAAGGCCTCGAGCCTGCCACTGACCCCATCTGTTACTGAAAGAGCCCAGGCTGGGTTTGAAGGGAAGTGACCCCAGCTGCTGTGAAATGTGACCATGGCTTTTGCTTAACAGTGACACTTTCCACCACAGAACATTCTGCTCCTGAGGGGTAATTCCTAGCAGGAGTTGATCCCTGGAATGTGTTCATGTATGGATTAGAGAGCTGGGAGTTACTCTGTACCTTGACAGGGACCACTGCTGTCTGCACCATGTTCCTGAAGCGCCCCACAGATGGGTCCACATCCTCTGGAAAGGCAAGAGCAGGGAAGGCTTCAGTAAGGGTACAGGAGGAGACACAACAGCTGCCAGGTGAAGGAGTCTACACGGAGAACTTGGACCTTCTCAGGCCCAGCTCAGAGGAATCACAGAATTATCCAGGTTGCAAAAGACCTCCAGGATCATGGAGTCCAACCTATCACCTAACCCTTCTCATTCAGTAACCCCTGGCACCAAGTGCCTCAAGGAGCCTCCTCTTAAATACCTCCAGGGATGAGGACTCCACCACCTCCCTGGGCAGCCCATTCCAATGCAACTGTCTCTTACTGTGAAGAATTTCTTCCTAACATCCAGCCTGAACCTGCCCTGGCACAGCTTGAGGCTCTGTCCCCTTGTTCTGTCCCTGGGTGACTGGGAGCAGAGCCCAACCCCACCTGGCTACAGCCTCCCTTCAGGTAGTTGTAGAGAGCAATGAGCTCTGCCCTGAGCCTCCTCTTCTGCAGGCTGCACACCCCCAGCTCCCTCAGCCTCTCCTCACAGGGCTGTGCTCCAGGCCCCTCCCCAGCCTTGCTGCCCTTCTCTCAACACCTTCAGCACCTCAACACCTGAAACTGAGGGGCCCAGAACTGGACACAGCACTCAAGGTGTGGCCTGACCAGTGCTGCGTACAGGGGCAGAAAGACTGCCTGGTCCTGCTGGCCACACCATTCCTGATCCAGGCCAGGATGCCACTGGCCTTCTTGGCCACCTGGGCACACTGCTGGCTCATGTTCAGTCGGAGCCAAGGGGACATCTCGTGGCTGTGTCTTAAGTAGGGCTCAGCAGGCACCCTGGTGAGAAAGGCTGGAGAAGGGGGAAGAGGAGCAGATGGCTTTCACCAGGAGGAGTTCTGGGCTGAGAGCTGCTGTTGACAAGGCTCTGCACATGTTTAGAGGCACAGCAGCAAGCCCCAGAAATCCTTGGGGAGCCTTGCAGAAGAAGAATTCAAAGCAGTGTTTGAAAGTCTGAAAAAAATCTTTGTGTGGTGTGAAGGCTGCTGTTGGCAGCAGGATGTCCTGGGCACTGCCCTGCACACCCTTGTAAACCAGGGCATGCTGCTGCCAGGGGAAACCAGCCCCAGACTCTCCTTTGAAATGCATGCTCCTGAACAGGCTACTCCTGTTAAATGGAATAGCAGCCATCAGGACTAGGAATGCCAGGAAAATAACACAGCTAAGGGAGAAAAATGCCTATCTGGGAGCTGGCATGAAGGATGAGGGTGACTTGTTTCAGAGATGCAGTAGTCAGAAACCTCTGAGCTTCAGACAGACATCCCCTGGGCAACAGGTAAGGAAAGCACTAAGGGAGAGATGAAAACCAAATGAGTTCAGTTCCCAGTCAGGTTCTAAAGAAGGCAAAAAAATGAAACCATGTTCTTGTTTTTGGAGCCATGAGACTGTTCCAGGGTGGATGATGCTGGGCAGCGATGTCCCTGTCCTGCACAAAGCATGCAGCTGGTTTACAGGTAGAGGAAATGGCGAGAGCTCAAAGCCCCAGGTGGGACATGTGGTAGCTTCTCTGAAACAGCATATGCCAGACACTGACTGCTACCTTTCTGCTCCCCTTACCCACAGGAACACTGGGAAGGTCTCCAGGACATCATCTAAAGATTAAGCCAAGCTTTTTACCCGGATTGATGATTTCGTCATCGTCACTGAAGGTGACTCTGGAGTTCTTCCGCTTCCTCTTTGGTCTCTGAATGTCCAGGTTCCCCTCCTCGATGGTCAGGGTGGAAATCCTCTTGTTGTGGGCTGTATTGAACTCTGTCAGGTTCTAGGGGCAAATTGCAGAAGTAACAGTGTCAGCAGCTCCTGCATGAAGCCTGATTTCATCCTGTGGCTGTGCACACCCAACCACCACAGCACACTGCCTAGCTGCAGCTTGAAAGCCCCAGGAAGGAGGAGGGCTCCAGAGCTGCAGCAGCCTGCCCAGGGAGGCTGCAGAGACATTCAGAGCCTGACAGCTTGGTGCTGGGCAGCTTTCTCCAGCTGACCCTGCTTGGACTAGATGATTCTGAGAGGTCACTTCCAACACCAATCATCCTGTGCATGTCTCAGACACTGCTTTCTGCTTCTGCACAAGCTGGCTGGGAAAGAGGGCAGCATTCACTGTCACCTGCCAGTGGGGAAGAGCCTGGGAAATCACTCCTACCCTGGGAGGATGGTAGCTGGAGGATCTGCATCCCTGGCAAGCCTTTCTGAGAAGATCGTATCAGGATTATTAGGTCACTGATTCTGGGACGCAGCATCATTTCAGGCTTGTCATGGCAAAACCAGATGGCTTGTGCATATCTGAGTGCAGAGGACACCTCAGACTATGTTCAAGGCCAAGAGGTTAAGAACCTGAACCTAAGGAAAGAAGCTGGATACCTTAGAGCAGCATTTTCATATCTGAAGGGGACCTACAGGCAGGCTGGGGGGGGACTGTTCATAAGGGCCTGTGGGGATAGGACAAGAGGCAATGGTTTGAAACTGGAGCAGGGCAGAGTTAGGTTGGACAGCAGGAGGAAGTTGTGCACAGTGAGGGTGGGGGGAGTCTGGCACAGTGTGCTAGTGTGAGCCTAGCTAGAGTGTTTTGGTGAGAAGAACTAGATAATAGGCTGAGAAATGGAAACAATGGTGAGGTCTACTTCCCTCACAGTCTTGCTGAGATGAGTGAGAAATGGAAACA